>OVAX01000166.1:0-116040 GCA_900406405.1 Lepidium africanum
ATCTTATAGCTAACATTACAAAGACTTATTGGTCTAAATTCAGACATTTTTGTTGGTCTAGACCTAAATTTAATATCTAAATTTAATATCTAAATTTTACCTCAAGCCTCAAACAAATATTATTACATAAAAAATTAATGATTTTAATAAAAATGTGAACTTAACCATTTGACAAAAATATTTTCCGTCGCTCTTCCGTTAATATTGTTACAAAAAACTTTTGCTGACTGATAAAAATTGAATTATATTATCAATTTTATCCAAACTTATATACACGCAATGTTTATTTTTTAGAAAAATACATTAGCAGCTCCATTCTTCATCATTCATCATGACGACATTGAATCTGTTTCTTTATAACTAACAATACTTACGCCGCTTCAATTATAATATATTTTGCTAACTACACGTATATTTATTTGATCATTGGAATATCACGTTTTTAACATTCGGAATTGATAATATTCGTTACTACATTGAAGCTTCATGTTTCAGGTAAAACAGTAATTTGTCGACTAATTTGACTAAGTTACTCGGTTTAATTAGTGCTTAATTCAAATTACAGCTTATATTCTTGAGTCACCAACCCATTAATTGTTGGTCGTCGTAATTACTCATTAGTTCTCACTTGCTGACCATATTCATTTCCTTTATACTTGTTGACGTATAATTAAAAATTATAAGAAAGTGTCATCTTGTTTTATATATCGCTTTTAATTAAAAATTAAATTTGTATTGTGTCTTATCTATAAAAGATATTATACAAATTTTGATAGATTTTTTCTCATGTATAAAAAAAATCATTATTGTAATGATAATAAATATTTTTTTTGTCAACCTTACTCATTTTGTCTACTAATAAGATCGACAAAAATCCGATACATAGTCAAATTGCTCCCATTAGAGCTAGCAGGATTTAATTTCCTCATCTGATGCCAAATGAAATCAGGAACAAGCCAACTAGACCACATACTTCTTGACAATAAATATTTTGAATATGTGCTAAAGTTTGTAAACAATATAATTTTATGAACCAAAAAATTTTAATTAAAATCTTTGTTGTTTTCCAAAAAAGTCTCACACTTTACATTGTTTAGTACAATATGTGTTAGGATCCTATGTCTTATTGTATTTATTCATAATATAATAGATGCTACTAGATCTAATATGTGTTAAATATAACCGTTGATTTTATTTTCATAATTATTGCTATTAATTTATTGTCACATCATAATTATTGCTAATTATAAACTTCTTAAAACACCCATTGGTTGTTATTAGATTTTTATAAAACAAATGACAACAAAATAGGAAATTTTAGAATACCGTCATCACACATTTCTGATGGAGCGAAAAGATTTTATGACAACAGTAATAAGCTACCTGAATTTGAACTTCACTTACCACATTGTGTATAATATTTTAGAGATTTTACATAAATTTTCTGGCCCTTTGATGTAGTTGAAAAATTAGGACACACTAATATGTTACCTATCAAAAACAAATTAATACTTTTATTGTATTCATCATGAAAACTTGAATAAGAGAATAGGAGCGTCCCATTTTTTTTTTTCCTTTTTTAATAATGATGTATTTTCTCTTTATAAACGAAGCTCCTTCTTTGTTACATTCATTCATCTAATTGTTGTTATCTCCACATCACACAATAAAAATGAGCAACTTGATTAGTTCTCTCGAACTCTCATCTCTTACACTTGAAGATCCATGGCCTGCTTTCTAGCCTAAGTTTCTCGGAATATTTTCAGAAAGAAAAACAAACACAAGAAAGCTTTTTTCTTCTTCGATCTTTCTTGGTTTCCTTAGATTTTTTCTTTAAAACGTTTTTCAGGAATCATGGGCCATACAGGTGAAAAAACCCTAAAAAGCTTTCATTTATATCGCAAACAAACGGTGAAATTCAAAGATGTTCCAAAAGGATGTTTAGCAATCAAAGTAGGATCAGAAGGAGAAGAACAACAAAGATTTATTGTTCCTGTTTTGTATTTTAACCATCCATTGTTCATGCAGCTCCTTAAAGAAGCAGAAGATGAGTATGGATTTGATCAAAAGGGTACAATCACAATTCCTTGTCATGTTGAAGAGTTTCGTTACGTTCAAGCTTTGATTGATGGAGAAGGATCTGTTTATAATGGTAATAATCATCATCATAGACAAAGTGGACGTGACCAATATCATCATCTTGTTGGATGTTTCAGAGCTTGATCAAATGATGATAAGTTTCTTTTTGGTAAACCGAGAAGTTATGGCTTTTTAGGTGACCGCCGGATCAGAATCTCCGATACTAAAGATCGACACACATGATGATAAATTGATGATGATGATGATGATGATTGTATGTGTTCAAAGTTTAAATTATTTCTGTTTCTCTTTGGTTCATCTTGTGGAGTTGTGGAGCCATAACTGGCCTAACCCAAGATTGATATGAATTTTCTTATATTTTATGGATTTTTATTATCTTTAGTTTGTAAGTTGTATGGAATTCGAAGATAAGGAAGTTAATTTTCTGATATTTTTTTTATTGTTTTATCCCATTTTTGAGTGATTGTAGATAATCACGACGACGATGATCACAAAGAAACGAAAAAGATGACATATTATTTTTGGAAAATCGTATTTGTTAGTTAGTTAAATAAAATTGAAAAAAAATAAAGAAGAAAATAAAGTTCAATCAATCAAGTCTTCATATACAAAAATTATGCGATGATGGAGAAAAAGAAGATATATTTGGAAATTGTTATTGGAAAAATAAGCTAATGTGGTATTTTGTGAAACATGTTGAGACATAAAAACTCGAAAAAATATTAATATTTTAAAATAAAGGAAAACAAATAAGAGCGAATCTAATATTCTGTTCATATATATTTCAAAACGTTTCCTTTATTATCTTCCATTGTAACGGCTGGTCCTGTAAAGCATTTAATTCATTTGACTTTTATTTATTTTATTATTGTATTCTTCTAATGTTCACAGTTTTGTATATTCATCTTCTCATGCGTTAATTCCAAATATAATTTGTTCACCAAGCTTAATTAAGAGCACACCAAGAAGATCTTTTTATTATTGTTTATAATTCTTTAATTTTTAAGTTCGTAGCTTGAATTGGTAGGAGTAAATCATAGTACTTATTATTAATCATTAATTCTACACAAATAAAACGAAAAACATGTAATTATAAGAAAAAAATAAATACTTGTATGGTTTTTGTAAAGAAAAGATTCCCGGTTTTAAGTAGAGACTAAAGCCACTCAAATCATTATCATAATTTGTAATAAATGGTGATGATTCGATTGTCGGCACCATTACAGAAAAAGGTAAGGCTTAGCTTTTTTTTGGGTTATCACTTATTGTTGTTTTTATTACTTTTTCTCATTTCGATTTTAATTTGGTGATTAAGACAGCTTAACTTTATTGTCTTTACCTTTTAAGTCTTCTAAGTAGCCTCCTCACTATCAAACACAAACCGTATAAATAATGGTTAGTAGTTGGCTATGAAAACATGTTTGTTTAGATGCTATAGTATTATTACGTGTTTCTTTTTGTCGATATTGAATATTCTCATTAATCAAGAAGAGGGAAGAGACATTATAGACAGGAAAGCACACACTGATTCTTTAATACAACCATTGGCTACTCTTTACGCCAAAAAATCTTCAAGACATTAATATAATTTGTTGCATGCTCTCCTTCAATTGATTCAGGGAGACAAAACCATCCGAACTTGAATGGAGATTTGAAGGACGACATATTTTTCGCCAATAAAAATCTTTGTTTATAAACCCAAGCTGAGGATCTTTTAAATTCTGAGATCGGACTTTAAACCACTCAGATGTTTCACTTTCTGCGAGAGAAATATATTTCTAGGGTCATAGTATATTTCTTGAGAAAGTTCTCTTATTCCTTGTTTTCCACTTTCCATAAGTTCAAAATGATCCATGGAAAGAGATGATTTATATCTTTCAAATCAATATTGCTCGAAACAATAGATATTGAAGAAATATACTTGCAAAAAAAACAAAGACCAAAATTCATCTACCTTATGCACATTTTATTTGTCCATTTCATTTTGGTATTTTCTGTACCTTTGAATTAAACTCTATAATACGAAAAGGGAAAAAAAAAATCAAACTGATGAAAATAGCCCGTCTATTAACTCTGTTCTTATGAAAAAAATGTAATTAAAAAATAAACCCTACAAAATAGTGAAGACCTAGCGAGGTCTTGAGTGAGCAGCACGTAGAGTAACTCCATGTAAGAACTTCGTGAATCCTAAGTAACTTAGCTTCCCGTCACAGCTTCTTACCCATTCTCTCAAGTGTCCATACGCAGATACACCCACATTCAGTTCCTGTTCAATAACCGGTTCAAAATTAAACCAAAACCGGTTCTATGAATCAGAGGATATTACAATTTACTAAACCATACCCTTGCTAGTTCTTCAATTGTGATCACTCGATTTCCTTCGGTTTCAAAATGTTGGAAGCCTGCAGTAGCAATCTCTTCCCAAGCTTCAACAGCTTCTAGTTGATGAATGCTGATTGCTGCTGCACAAAACTCTTCAAAATACATCTTCCTATAAGCTAGAGATTCCATCTGCCAAACAGATGATCATTAGAAACCAAAAGATCGATTTCTTTAGTTCTTCTTCTTATAATTGTTCTTTGGTCTCACCGAGTGAAGAATTTCAGGAACCCTTGACTCTCTCATAGCGTCTGTTGCGTTTTGCATAAGTGCCTGCGAGGGTTAAGCTTATTAATACTTTTAAAACCAATATGACCAAAGGCCTTTCTCTTCAGGTTAAGTAACATACCATCTTGAAGTTTTCGAGAGAGACACTCCCATCTTTGTTTGGTCCCAAGAGCATGAATTGTGCTCTAAGATAGACTAGCTCGTTTTCAGTCAATGCTTTCGCTAGCGCCTGCATCGAATTATACAACAGATAGACGCTTCAATCAACTAATCAACACTAACCAGCTTTGGGAATACATATATCCTTTGAAAATACATATATCCTTTGAGAATCCTCCAACTTGAGCCAAAAAGTAAGGAAGGCCATACCTTTAAAGCAGCCCGTCTAAGAGGTGTTGCGTGCAAGTAGGATTTGACCAACTTGTAGATCAGAATATCTAAAGGAATTGCATTACTAGCATTTCGTAACCATGGATGAGCTGTAAATAAGAACAAAAACATACTATCAGTTCTGTAATGTTCACAAAGATATAATTATGTGGAAGAATTTTAAAAGAAAAACTCACTCAAAGCTTGAACTGCAGACATTCGTTTCCTATAGTCTTTGTTGAGAAGTCGTTTCACAAACTCTTTACCTTCTGATGAACAAGAAGGCCAAGGTATGTCATCATAGTTTGGCTCAGTTCTTAGCACCGTGCGAAAGATTCCAGATTCTGTCCGTGCCCAGAAAGGTCGGCTTCCACATAGGAGAATGTAGGTGATAACTCCAATACTCCATATGTCAGCCTCAAGGCTATATGATCTGTGTAGAACTTCAGGTGCCACATAGTAGGCGCTTCCAACTATATCATTCAGTCTTTCATCTGTATAAGGGAGTTTAGCATAATTTCACTATCAAGCAGCCACGAGGATACTGAGAATGCCTGAAAGTATGAAATATCTTACCCGGTCTGATAAAGTCTGAGAGACCAAAATCAATAAGCTTCAAGTCTGAGTCTTCTTCACTAGATGTAAATAGAAAGTTCTGTTGAACATTGTAATAGGAGAGTTTAGTAATGATGTGTATTGTTAGTGGACATCGAGATAACAGACGATAAGAAAAAATACGGACCTCTGGCTTTAGATCTCGATGAACAACTCCTTGGAGATGACAAAATGAAACAACATTAAGAATCTGTACGACAATAGCCTTTGCGTCATCCTCTGGATATTTTCCACCCCTTAAACAAGAAAATGTAACGTGTGAAACAAAGGAATGAACAATTTCTCAGCATTCAAATTAGGAAGAGACAAAGCTAAGAGTAATCAAACATACCTTGCTAAAATTCTGTCCAAAAGTTCTCCCCCCTCACACAACCTGGTCAAGCAGAACCAAACATCTATATAAGTAAGTTATTGGGCAATGTGTGTCTGGTTAAAGATATATTCCACAAAATGCAGTGCAGAACATAAGAATATATCTGAATACAAATAGGAAATAAGACATACTCCATGACTATGTACACGTTATTTGCGTCTTCACATGCATCATAATATCTGATTAAATGTTTATGCCCAGATAATGATTTCAACAATTTCACCTCCCTGCGAACATCTTCAATTGCAATTGCTGTTGTCATCTGCCAAGCAAAGAAAGATAATCAATCAGACCCGCAATTACCTAACTGTGTCAGACGAGATGCATTACAAATACAAAGACAAGCAAACAAGTGAAGAGACAAAACCATGAGCATTTGAAAGTGAATCCCATACTCAAAAAGAACAGTATGTCCTAATGCAGACAAAAGGAATGTCAGGCTATGGTCTCCCCACCACACAGTGAGACAAATATTTCCCTATCTACATTAGTTATCAATCATCTATCTTTCTTCTGAAGATGAGCAGCAGTCAAATTACATAGAAGACCATAACATTCTTACATATCGAAAGCTAAGTAATCGGTGAACTTCACTTGACAAGTTAAAAAACAAACTCATGAAGAAGACAATCTCATGGAAACTTAACACTTAAGATTCTTAGATGGACATCATGTCCTAATGCAGACAAATCAGCTAAAGTTCAGATAATGGTTTACTCAACTCACTGCAAGACAAAAGAATTTTCCTATGCAAAGAGACAACTCTGCTTCTTTACAGAGAATCTACTAGAGGAAAAAGACAATACAATGTCCCCCACAGCCATTTTCAAAACTCAACAATCTTACTTCCATTACCTCAATTAGTAAAAAAGGTAAGCGTTACTCATTGCAGATTTTAAAAAGATTCTTGTAGCAACATCAACAATAAACAAATCACATTAAAGCCTAAATTTCTACTCAATATAGATCAGAATTTTAAACGCAATTACCTTAGCTTTGGAGATGATCTTAACAGCAATAGGATGATCTTTAATCTCTCCTTTCTTCCCACGACCAGAACATGTATGACCAAAATGCCCTCGACCCACTTCTTTCCCTAATTCATACTTGGCCCCAAAATTCTTTCCATAACCAAAACTCTTATCAAGCAACTGTTCCGGTTCAGTTCCTCCTTCTTCCGGGATCGGACCTTCCTTAGGCTTCACTCCAAGCCGTTTGATCAACGAAGCCTTAATGTGTTTAGCCGGAGAAGGCGGAGGAAAAGGCCGTCGGAAAAATCTCCTCGGAGTTGAAGTTCTCGCCGGAGATGGTGAAACACCAGAAGGAAGAGGACTTGCTGATCCGTGAGGAAAAGGACTAGGCCAAGGACTCGGATTCGATGACCTAGCAGGAGTGTTTTTAGCTCGTCCATAATTAACAGGAGTTAAAGGCTGAATCAGATTCTCATCTCCAGAAACAACATAAGTAGTTGTATTAGCTTTATCTTCAACATTTTCCTTACTTTGATTAACCTTACCATAACATTGCCCCATCGTTATTAAGAATTCAAACAAAAAAACAAATCAAATTTGAGACATCAGAGGGATTATAGAGATCAGATCAAAAGAAAAAGAGATCTAAATGGGCCAAAAATGATAAACGAAAGGAATAAGAGAGAAGAAGAAGAAGAAGAAGCAGAGAGACAGAGACGACAAGGTAAGTGTTAAAAGAGACAAAAGAGAAACAAAAGTGACAATCCGAACGGAACGAAACGGGACGGTACGGTGGTGTTAGAAGGATTAAGAACCGTTGGATCAAAATCTGAGAGGTTAAAATGGAAGGTGAAGATCTCGATATGTTGAACCATTTAACTCGTTCCAGTATTCAGCAACTACCTTCCGCTACTCCAGTATTCTTTATTACTAATTATATATTTTTTATATTTAATTAACAATATTTTTTTATACTTTAAATGGTGATTGGATTATATATTTTGTGTAAAATATTTTGAGTTTGTAGAATTATAATAAATTTTATTTGTCTTTATGTCTTTTTTTCTTTTGTTATTAGTTAAATGATAGTACGATTTCTTTTTACGTTTTGCTTTTTTTCCTTTAATTGTTTTGTCTTTTGTATTTTTGGTTTACTTTTTCTGTTTTTATTTATTAAATTTGTAAAGATTTTACACAAATTAGAAAAATACTAGAAACTGATTTTGATAATGACACCTGGCAAGTTGTTATTGGATGTAACTAAAACGGAGTTTCCATTCGGACGGATATGATACGACCTGGTCGGAAAGTTCGAAGATACGGAAGTAAGTTAGCTTATGTGGCAAAATCTGGACCGTTCGTTCGAATTTAATAACGCTTTTGAATGTAATTTATTGAGAATTAAACACACCGCGTGATTACAACTTTTCTCTCGAATTTGGAAATTATCTTTTCTTTTCTAACGTCCTTTTTTTTTTAATTAAATAGTACTATTTTTTCGGGAAAAGCATATATTTTGGACAAAAAGTTAAATTAGCAAAAAAAAATAAAAGAAAACTTAAATTAGTGTGATTAAAATAATCCATGTGTTAAGTAGTTGCATTTGAGATTCAATTTTTTTTTCCGTCGGGAATTATTATATTGAATATACTGTTCCAAGATTACAAAGCTGAAATACATTAACCTGGCAGAAAATATTGAAATCCTGGAAACAAAGTCCAAAGAAGGAAATCTGAAGCCCAAACGAGGGAAGATTTTTAAGACTAGCCCCAAGAAGGTTCACGTTAAGAACCTAAATCAAAACTCAAGAAACTACTATCCCAAAGAAGAAGGATGACTGAGAACACCACCTAGCATAACGAAGCCTAAAAACGATGATGAAACCTCCTATAGCGAATAAGTATACCACATTGATGATAAACAAGGAACTGCACCGGAGAGAACATAACCCACTACTCCCGGATATGGTGAAGTCAAACCAAACATAGGTCGACTAGTTGACACCTTGAAAGAACCCTTGACACAAGTAGATCTCGAACTGATCTATAGAGTACAGACAAGGACCGAAACTTTTCTCTACACCGAAGCAACTAAACCCACAAGAGCACAGTACCCGTTCGAACCGTAGAGAAAACTATCCATCAACTTTAGGCAGTAGAAACCGAGAAATTGGCTAAGGACCTAACTAATCCCTAATCAGAGCTAAAACCACCATTAAACTACCATTAAAAAAAAGTTAAAAATAACACAAACTGAAAGACAAAATAACGGAAGAGAGCAAACCAACTAGCAATAACCGAAGCGGAAATGGCGGTCATCGGAGACACAAAGGTCGTAGTCGGAGAAAAGACGCCGCCCTCGGCGATAGATCGGACTAGATTTGATAAAGAAGACTATCGAAAAGGAAGATCCAACCCAAAAATTACGCCAAGATCCGACAAGAGCTCCGATCAGAGAGGTGAACCCGTTCACCATCGCCAGAAAGAATAGGCGTAATCGGCGATCTCAAGACACACCAACCTAACTCACGAGAAAACCATTCACGCTCTGTTAGCTGCTACAGTTGGGCCACCACTTCACCGCGGTCAAGGAGAAGGGGTGAACGTGACGGTGCTGTTTGAGCCACCGCCGTTCACCCAAGCTGAAAGCCAAGAAGATGTGGTCGCGATAAGATTTCTCGTCTAATATTCGTCGAAGAGAGAGAAAAGCCAATTTTAAATCAGACTGCATGGAGATTCAATGTTTATGAACTTTCTTTCACTTTTGCTATTTCATATAAACATTAGTTAAGTCCACTGGCTTTTAACCTAGTGACAGACGGTAAATCCACTAAAACAGGCGTATTTGCATATTTCGGGATTGAGTCCTACCACATATAATATATAGAAAATTGACTAATGTACCGGCCAGTTATAGCCCAATGTTGAAAAAAAAATCTAAACATTAGTTAAGTTGAAATGAATACATAATTACATATAATTAAATTTTATTTAAAATCTAAACAGTATTAAGTTTCTCTGATTAAGTTTTTGACTTTTTTTTTTTTTCTAGAAAGAGTTACCGTGTAAAACATATTTCTCATATCTGCTTGAGTTGTGGTTGATAGCACAAATTAGTGTGATATTAAATCTAATAGTGTAATTAAATTATTGTGGTAATTAATTTGTAAAGCGACATGTATGGAGAGACTTAACACAAACATAACAATCAACGAATCAAGTCTCAAGTAGGTAAGATGCATATTATCTTTGAATTAAATTTTGACAGATAAAGCTCGATTTCAATTGTAGATACAGTCAAAAACCATTTAAAGTTTAGAAGTAACCGTTTGTTTGTATTAGCAGATATAATAATTTCACTCATTTTATTCAATTTAATATTATCATAATATTAACATTACCTTTTTTTTTGTTAAACCACAACTAGCCGGTTAGTTCCTGCATAATACAGATGACAAGACTCGATTCCTAAATGTACAAGTGCGTCTGCCTTTAGTAGATTTACCATCTGCTACTAGGTTAAATGTCACTTGCATATTAACATTACCATAGAGATCGACAAATATAAAGAAAATTATAAAGAGAAAATATCATATTTATCAAATATATTAAAATTATATTACAGTAAAATTGGATATCAATCATAACGTATGTTGCCAAGTTCTTCTCAGTCTGGTGGTTAGGATGATCCAGCTAATGAGTATGACATCTCCCCTCTACGCAGTTGCTAAATTAAATAAGAATTTTAAGGATTGGACTAGACTATGGATCGGAACTTGTGTTTGTGTTGTTTGACAAAAAAAAAAAAAAAATCATAGCGTATGTTTTAAGAACTCTTAGTTTGGATTTATGCAGATTAGTCAACGGTCATTCACTTTAGCATATTGATATAATTATGGTCAGCAGTTTAATACTATTATAAACAGCATGTCTGCATGTGTTCTAAATTAAGAAAATGAGTTAAATCACAATATTTTGTTTATTAATTAGTACATGGAATAAGTGGGTTCCCAAAAAAAAAACTGTAATTATCCCCAATGGTTAGCCAACACCATAGAAGCCCATCGTTTACTTCAACCGAATAAAGGCCCAATATCGGCCCGTTTGCTGGCTAAATGGTCAATATCTCAACAAGAACTCTGAGAATATGCTATTGAACCTAACACTGTTACAGAAGCAACCCAAAACACGACGAAGTTACAGATACAAAACTCATTTTAGTCTTCAATAGCATATACGACCACTGATGACTGAAGGTCTCTACCGACCTTAAAATGCGAGTGGAAAAATCTTTTTACCTGCAAAACGACCAAATGACATCAAGAGTTGGAAAAGAAGAAGAAAAAGTGGTGTGTTCTTTACTAACTTGCCTCTTTAAAGGAATGTGAAATCATGAAGTTTCCGAGTTTTGTTTCTTCTGATGCAAACATTACAATGTGACTAGGCTGCTTTGACCAATTTCTAGCTAACTCTGATGCAAAACCCAAAGGGTTCATTAAGAACTGGTCTGACTCATCTAGTGTTCCTTTCGCTTCACTGTTTATAAGAAGAACAATCCTTAAGAATCACATAGAAGCAAGAAGTGTTACTCATGGTGTGATTTGTTGTTACCTTGGCGTGCAGTCGAGAAATTGCATTGGAATGTTACTATGTAGAGTGGAATAATAGGGAGTGGAATGGCATGGCATGAGAAATAGAATGCTCTTTACTCTTCCTCCGTATGCTTCTTCTGCTAAGTAGTTCATCGCATCCTCTGTTCCTCTCTGTTGGAAACAAAAACATTCGTTTTTAGCACAATTGGAGAGAGACAGAGAAACTAGAGAAAGAGGTCAAATGATCGGTTTCATACCTGATGAAACAAACTCATGTATAGTGCCATCGGGATATTGGTAGCAAGCAAAAAGAAGACTGAAAGTCTTAGTTTAGGAGACCACTTAGTGATATGATTCTTTCGATGGACTAGCTTCATTTTAGTGATTGATGATGACGACGAAGATGATGATGCTTCCATTTGAGCAAGTGCATACGCAGAGAATATCAAAGCTATGGGTAGCACAGGCAGCACAAATCTATCATTCATAATCAAAGTAAACAACAAGGGAAACATTATTCATAATGTAAAGGTGTTCTTGCATAGATTTTGAAAACGACAGTGTACGAAAAAAAGAGTCCACTCTACATCCATCTCACCTGAATTCCTTGTGGCTGAGTACGCTGTATAAAGCTAAAACCCATAGAATAAGAGCTGAAAGCTTCAGATTCTTAGATTTCATCATTCCAGCAACGGAGAATGGTGTGAAAGTGAAAAGCATGACAAGAAATCCCTGAGTGAAGTACCAGTGCCATGGGTATGTTCCATAATAGTCTCCACCAGATGAAAGTAAATTAAATTTTAGAAAATTGAGAGGCACAATGACCCATGAGCCGTACATAAGACGATCCAACAAAGTGGTTAAACCGATGACCAAAGACCTAATGCACCAAGCAACTTAGCACAATGAGATCTTCAAAAGCAAATATTAAAATTAACATTCAAGTGTACAGCCACAGAGATAACTTACCCAATTGGGACTACCTCTAGAATGATGAACTTGACCTTATTAGGTGTCGAAAATAAGTCGAGCATCCCAACGAATAACCATATGATTGCACTTGTTGGTCTTATAGCACATGCTAGGGCTGCTATGACCAAACCCCACTTCCGGTTCACAGTATAGTCTTTCAAAGGATCTCTAATACTAGGCCAGTAGTACAGCCCCATGATGGTAAGGACAGTCTCCAAACAGTTTGAAAAGGTACGGTTCAAAGAACACAAACCAGTTCGCCATTTGACAAAAGAGCTACTAAGAAGTTAAGGATGCAATCTGGAATAACACAAACAATGAAATAATTTTTTTAAGAATAAAGAGGAATAGACTTGGTATGCTGCATAGAAAGGATACAGACCAACTTGCAACACTTTCTCCATATAGAGCATCTGAGAGTTTATACAAATAGAGATCACCAATAGCTGAGAATATGGATTGCATGAGACGTGGAGCTTTTCTCTGCAAAAAATGGAAAAAAATGTAACACAAAAATCATTCTCTGAATTTTTATTTGAATACAGTTAGAGCTCGAATGTGAAAAGAAAATTCAAAGATAGAATCAGACAAAACAGCAGTAATAAATTCTAAGTAATTGGAAACTTGTTAGAATTCTAATGAGATACAGAATTTGGAAAAATATATGTTCAAAATCAATATACTCAGGTACAACTTCTTATCAATATACTCTTGTGAAGATTATACTGACCATTATGTAGGGAGTATCAAGGCCGGTAACTTTAAGAACTCTATACAAGAATGCGAATACCATAGGATGCAAATAACTTCTTATACCTCTCTTCCACTCCCATGTCAAATAACCATACCTGTCATTATCAAGACAACATCTTTAACTGAAATTAATAGCGAACTCTTATGATTATGTCACAATTCTCACTTCAATGAAGTTCTCAGCAGCATAGAATCCAATCCACATTAGTTCAAATTCGATCAATCTCCCACAAAATTAACTTAACAGTCAACACATAATGCAAAACTAGAGATTGGAAGGATTGCGTATATTCATTTTGGAAACATTACCCGAACACGGTGTGGTGAGCTACTTCAAGTGATTGCCAATGTTCGTCAGGATTGAAATAAGTCTGAATCAACAAAGCATTTACCACACGAAATGCAAGGCAGAACAAAAATATGAGCCTCTGGGATCGTATTCGTCTCGAATTAGAAAAACTGCTAAACGAATCTCGATCATCTCCATTGTCAACTGAGGCACCACCATCACTGTTCTTCCGCTTCCTTATTTCCATCGACGAAAGTTCAACAGTTCTGCGAGCGATTAAGATGTTACGTTAATAAATTTAACACCAAAACCAGATAGGCTCCCCAATAAGCATAAGGTATATGAATCGAGAGAAAGCAGACTATCAACAGAAAAATCCCAAACTAATCGACAACGACATCCGAAGAAACCCCTCTGAAAGAATGCTCAAACAAACCCTACGACCAAATCTTAGCACCGAATACCCTAAATCTCCAAACTAGTCGCAACCAAATCAACCTGAAATATTTAGGGCACTGAGGGATCCATTACAACAAACAAACACGATTCACCTTCAAATCTATCACCCAAACAGAGACAGAAAATAGAACTAGCAAGTAGTAGAACAACTTGATTATCAGATGAACTGAAGAAAACAAAAAAAGGTACCATCTTGTTCGATCGAGATTGATCAAATCGATCGATCTTCCTAATCCCATTCTCCTTGTCTGTGATGTGTTAAGTTGAAATGAATACATATACAATAGAATTATATTCTTAAAATCTAAACAATATTAAGTTTCTGTGATTATGTTTTCCTTAACACAAACATAACAATCAACGAGCCGACCAAATAAAGACATAGCAATCAACGAATCAAGTTAGAGTAGGTAAGAACAAGCAATGTCATTACCCTTATTCTGATAAAACTGTGAGGTGAAACAATAGCAACAAGCCAACAACAATATATATGGTTTAGCTCTCTGAGAGCTTGCAGCTTCGTTTAGCTGCAGCAACAACAGCATTCATAAGTGTTGCATGGAAAGCCTTTCTATAGCTCATAACTATTTACACAAGACATAATGGCAAATGTAAGCATTTGACAGGTTCAGAGAGATATAGAAATCACAAGCAATTCAGAAATTAGTACAAAAATGGGAACTCTAATAAACTACCTGAAGCTGCCTGTCTCCCGAACTGCGGAAGGAGTATTAGGCATCACCCTTATGAATTGATCTTGACCAGAACATTCCTAACATAAGAGAAAAGAGATCTTTCAGCTGTAATTAACAAATGGAGCTCTAGAAACATGTTTGGTGCAAAGAATCACACTGCAACAACATGGATAGTGATAGAACCGTTGACATTCAAGACAAAATAAAAGATAAATGGAGAAACTTACAGAAGTGACCAACTTTTCAACGTCTCTTTGACAAAAATACACTATTTTCATTTAATATAGTAAAAATGAAAAGAAACATAATTAGTAAATTGAGAAATCCAAACGTAACTGTAACTCAGAAACAGAGTGGTGATGTGAAGATGACAAGTTCTCATTACATGAGTCGCTCACACATGTCCTCATTACATGATTCCAAAACAAGCAAAACATATTACTGCCTATACATATTGTAAGCCATTGTCATGATTGTACCTACAAAGAATCAATAAATCCAGAAACCCATTTCGATAATGAAGTAATTCGTAAAGAAGACTCCATAGCAACAAAATAACTCTTTAAACCAGCAATGGTGTTTGTCTGTTTGACAAGAAAGTAAATAAAACTCAGTACTAGTTACAAGTATATTTGTTCAATGCCAAATAAAAACTTTTTACATGCTATAGCAACAAAATTATGCAGAATTCAACATTCTAGCTCATGAACAGCTTCATAACCAGAACCTCCTATGAGTTAGTTTCGTTTACTTACCTAAGCTGTTGGATTTACTCAAAACTCTTAAGAAACATAAATGAATTCAGACAAATCATTGCTGCAAGAAGCAAAACAATCTTACTTCAAATTCTTGTTTGTAAGTCTTGAACAGATGGATTTATACATTGAACAATCGGTTTGTGAATCCACTTTAGTAGATAAACCATCAATACACTCGCAATTTACATCAAAATTGAGACCCGAGAATGAAAAAAACCAAAATTTCACAAATTATATGTCAGTTTAACGCCTACGAATGCTGAGGATTTCAATTAGAGACAGTAAATTGTCGACAAAACCGAGATAATCATCCTAAGTCTATCGAATTTGTCCATGTATAAGAATAATCAGAGTATAGAATCAATACTTACAAGAATCAACAAAAATTTATCAACGGCGCGCGTAATTATCCGTTTAGCTCTCTAATTACGGCCTTAGCCTCACTTTCCCGGCAGCGATTTCTGGTCGCGAACAAGCTCCTTTTGTTTTTCCGGGAATAATCGAGTTTCCTTTCTTCTTCTTTTTTTTTTTTTTTTTTACCGTTGTTATATTTTCATTTACCGTTGTAAATACCAGCTTTGTTTTTTTTTTTTGTTCAACAATTTTATTAACTTACTAAACAGGAAAATATACTTCAACAAAAGAAAACATGAAAATATAATACATTAATTTACGACCTAATTTAACTATACGGATTGGATATAACTTTTCATAAAACTCATATATACAGTACATAAATTACTATGCAAAATTATTATTTTTATGTAATAATTTACTATTATAAAAATTAAAATTTGTCGGAAATAAATTTACTGAAAGTTTCTTTTTTCTTTGTCAACCGAAAAATTCATTACTAACTCACTAGATTGGTGATATTATAATATTTCAATAGACTATTTGAGGTAAAAAAAAATGGCTGTAACATATAGACAAACATTCTTTATAACAATATAATAAAATACATTCTCACTATTAATGCATGCTAGTGTTAATATTACAGGGTAGCCATAATTCTTCAAGCGAGCAAAAGTTTTTGAACTCGAACCGATAAATCAAATCCAAATTGATATATAAAGTTATCCGAATGAAATGAAATCTTCCTGAATCGAGTCTGAATTATGTAAAACCGAATAAAATTAGTTGATATTCATAAAAATAACTAATATTACAATTATAAATATAAATTTATGTTTTTATATATGAAAAATACACAATATTAACTATAGTTAATTAATATTTTCATTTTACTAAATATCTATTGTTAAAAACCTAACAAAGATATAATTTGGTCATAAATATAATTATTTTAAAAAAGCTTACAAAAACTAAACTCGAATCCAAAACCAAACCGAATATATTTTATTTACCATTCCACAATTTTCTTTAAATTTCAAATTTCCAAACCCCAAATTATCGAACCAAACTCCAACCTTTTTACCAAAAGTCCAAGCTTGTTATATGTACAAACTAAAAATTATATTGCTATATATAATATTATCAAAACATTAGCTACAATATATTTTGCTCCAACATAGTTTTGGATCAGATTAATAGGAGTAAGGAAGTAAACACAAGCCAAATTGCAAATTTTGATGTTGTTATTGTCATTTTGCCAATTACAAACTTATCTTTTGTCATTTGGTCAATTGACCCTAAATATAACTCCGTTACTCAAGTGAAACACTAAATTCATGCGAATCTATTAATAAAATTTATAGTGTAGTGTTATATTAAATACAGAGTTATAATATTAAAGTAGGGAATACGTATGTAAATGTTCTAAATATATAAATGTTGAGTCATACAGAAACTACTTATTTTTCAACTATTCTTCTACTTATTTTTCGCTGAAGTTACTATCATACAGAAACTACAATATATAAATGTTGAGTCATCGTCTTGAAAGAAAAAAAAATAAGAGAGAAAGAGAAAATGAAGTATTTTGCAGCAAAGGTAGAAGAAGGAGTTAAAGGTGAAGAT
Source organism: Lepidium africanum (assembly GCA_900406405.1). NCBI lineage: Eukaryota > Viridiplantae > Streptophyta > Magnoliopsida > Brassicales > Brassicaceae > Lepidium > Lepidium africanum. The sequence continues at coordinate 17,533 of OVAX01000166.1, forward strand.
GGAAAACCATCGGTTGGTCCGGTTTACCGGAATCTTTTGTCCGATAATGATTTTCCTCCTCATGATTCTGATATTACGACCTCTTGGGACATTTTCAGGTTTTATTAATATTTTCAGATTATCATATGATGATGATGATGATGATATATTCCTTATCGTTTCTGTATTATTATTGTGAATAAACCTCTTTTGTGTGTTGTAAGTAAATCAGTGGAGAAATTCCCTAATAACAACATGCTTGGATGGCTTCAAATTGTTGATGACAAGGAGAATTTTTTGAATCTTTCATATTTCGTAACTAAAAAAATAAATATAAAGATATTTATCATTAAACATATAACATTGCAAATATGTATGTTTGTATGTGTGGATTAGGTTGGACCGTATGTATGGAAAACTTATAAAGAAGTATACGAAGTTCTTCAGATCGGCTGTGCACTACGAACCCTCGGAGCTAAAGGAACCTGTAATTGTCATATACATATACATTCTCTTAAAATTATCTAAGTGTGTGTTATTACTTCAGACCGAAATGAAAAGGTCTATATATGTATTATTACATATGTAGGGTTCTCGAGTTGGGATCTATGGAGTTAATTGTCCTCAATGGATCATAGCAATATAACTCGAAAATGTGTTATTAAAAAATGTGGTCATAACTCATAAAACATAAGATTTTGTGAAATCTATGCATCCAAAAGCAAAATAAGAACACGTATCATATGCCGTCCATTATTTACCGTACAGTATTTTTCTTCTTTTACTTTTTAATTACCTTGTATCATTTATTTTCCACGTTACTATGACAAAAAAAAAACATCAAATGTTTTTGTAATCACAAGCACATCAATGTTTAATTATTAATCATCCAGTATAAACATGCGATCGTATATATATTTACAGTTAAGGCTGCAATAATTTGTTCTTGTTTTTGGGTTCAATCTTAATTACTAGTTATATGTTTTAAGTACGTATAAAGGATATATAGGTTATGCATATTTGACCAACGAAGAGATGAGAAGATTGTTGGCTCAATTAATGATGTACTGTAGTGGAACTTTTATTAAGTCTACGTTACAGTTAGTTCTTATTTTATCTACAATAATGGTGTTGCTTCGTCTTTCTTGTCAAGTGAGTTACGAGTCTTTGTAAGGCTATATAGCCATAAGTTTATATCAATAAGAATTATCTTTTGAGCTCTGAAATTAACAAAGATTACACAGAAAGTTTTTGACGTGACCGAGGGAACGCATGTCATCGTTCAAACATATCTATGTTAATTCTCAAAACGAATTGCTTACTCAAATGTAAACAATTCTTGATCGTGCAAATGAAGAATACTTCTTCCATAAAGGAGCTTCTGTTGGCTATTTCCATGGAGTACGTTAATCTCTTAAGATTCATAAAGAAAATGGTTATAATTAAGAAACTATTTATGAAACTTAATTACATTGTGTTTTGTGTGTGTGTGTGTGTTAGGATTTGAATGCGTTAGAGGATGATATTCACGAACTGAACCCCAAAAATCTCCAACCAATAAAAATTGTCTTGGCAATTTTTGTTTGTTTGTGGATACGTTATCACATGATTACGTGTGATTTGCTTCGTTATTATTCCTTACGTCAATATACTCTATATATCAACCATTTTTTTATATATAATTTCTGATGATCTTTAAGTTTTAATTGTATGAAAAAAAAAAAAATCATAGCTCTAACATACTAGTACTTTATTTAAAAAAAAAAAATCAAATCTTGTCAAACTTTACAATTAACCTCCCTAATAATTATTATGACTGTTGTCTTTTTGTTTAAATTTGTACACGTGATTAATAATATTTAACCGTGGCAAAAAGGATCTGTGTATATAAAAGGGAAGAAACATTTAATTTCATTATTATTTCAAAATTAGAAAAGTTGCATATGTTTAATTGTTTTTTTTACCGTTAAAGAATCGTGTGTTTCATAGGGATTTGGGATCATTAGTATTTCAAAATGTTAATAGAAGAAAAGTTGGAAGTATTGAATTATTTTACCGTTAATCATGTTGTAGGGGTTGGTGAAGATAATTTGAGAGGGGCTCGAGCTAGTGGCGTTTGTGTGACTCTTCAACATCTTGGTGGATCTTAGGCAAACGATGATTATGTAGGTTACACGATGCTTAGGTTTTCTGCTATTGAGGTAAATTTTTTGACTGTCATTAGTATTTCAAAATTTTAAGAGAAGAAGAGTTGAAATATTTAATTATTTTATCATTGTTAAGCGCATGTGTATACATGCCGAGGTTCAATCAACTTCTATATAGTTTCAAAATCATATCAAATAAGGTACATTTTGTTTCGGTTTTCTGCTATTGAGGTATATCTTTATATATTTAAATTTAAATAATTTTTTATATATTTAAATAGAAAAACTAATAATCTTATGTAGCTAATGATAATAATAATCAGTTAAAAAATCTTATCAAATCTGTTCAAGAAATAAAAAATTATTTTTTTCATTATTATAGAAGATATGAATATGTTAACGCTATAATTTTATTATATATTGATATGAATTTCATTAAAAAATAACTGCACAACAATTGTACATCAATTGTATATCATAACAAACATATCTTAATTGATTATATCATTCATGCTTATGACTATAAATTGTTAAAAGAAGATTTGTTTAGTTAGTTACTAATAAATGTAATATGAATTTATATTAATATGACTAATATAAAGAAACAACACTTTCTCGGAGACTTAGCATAATCAATAAACAAAAATAAATAAATAAAAATTTTTTGATATCCATCGCAAAATTCTACTATATAATATATTTTAGTTTAAGCATAAATTCCACAAATTGTTTTTTTTTTATAAGGAAAATTCCACAAGTTTCGTCATACAAACTTTAACTACCTAGAAAGAATTCAATTTTCAACATTGGATATTATAAAACGAGAAACCATTAAACTCAACATAAAAGTCTCTAATCAGATCTATGTATAAGCCTCTAGAATCAAAGAAGCGAGCAACTTAATATATAAGACTGAGTTGAAGAAAACAAAACTTGGTATGATTCCTTATTTCTTGTTGTCTAAAAACAAGTAACATTGTTTTTCTCTTTGTTTTTCAATTGACGAATGAAGAAAAATTAGAGCAACAGTGTTTTGGAGAAATTAGAGAATAATTGTTCTCTCGCGTTTTGGACGCGCAACTCTAAAATCCTTTTGGAGCCCATTAACTGAATAAAGGCCCAATATCACCCATTCGTACGCTAAATGGCCAGTGCCTCAACATGACCAACTTTGATAATCTTTTTTAAAGATCAAAGTAAGTTTATAGCAATTCCACCTTATATTTAATTTGTAATATTTAAAATAATTGTACACAAATACATACCATATATATATACACATATCACGTATATTATAATTATCATATCTTATGAGAAGAACGTTGACAATTCTCATGGTATGGTGTAACTTAGGACTGAAAAATAAAACTTTGTTTTAAGCAGCAGAAAAATCAAACTTTTAAACGGTTTAACACTTTATATATGTCTTTTACCATTCAACCACAAGCTATTGTCAATTATGTTATACCTTAAGGATTAAATCAAACGAGACATTGAAAAAGGCAATTATTTAACACTAGACACTAAGTTGGTGTGGTTTTGGTTAGTCGTTGCCACAATACCTAAATTTAGTGACGAAACAATTTTTAAGAATATCTAAGAGTAGCCTTGAAGTTAACATTATTAAACAGTCTTATGAATTTATGTCAAATATCACTTTATATATATAAAACCAATACTAATTATTAATTACAATTCCTTTTCTATACATACATGCATGACGCATGCGTGTATATTGTATTTTTGTTCATAAAAATATACATATTTTCCTAAAATAATATTATTATTTTTTATATGTTTGCTTCTGCAAGAAGCATGCAGTCGAACATTTGGACCGAAGTTTTTTGGAGTTTGTTGGATTGTTGGAATCACATGATTATTTCAGCTGACTCATTCTGTGTTTTTATTCTAATTTTTCTATTTATATATATCAACATAAATGGACTATAAAATTTGGTTTATGAATAATTATGTATAAGATAGAAATGGAGTTACTTCAAATGTACTCTTCACTTACAAGCAGACTTTGGTCATAAGTAAGTAATTTTGTCGAATTGTTATAGATGTAGAATGTTACTATCTAAGTTTTTGTATTTAGCTTATAGCATCCTAACTAAAAATGAAATGATAGAAAAAACAAACAAAATAATATTTTAGTAGTTACGTTTTTGTCTTTTATATTCTTTTCTAATTTTTATTATTATTATTGCTAAGTACCAAAGCCATCTTTACTACTTTAAGATTTAGCGCATGCGCTTTGTACCTCCACTAACGATCTCAATTTTTACTTCTTTGGTACTTCAAATCTTACCAAATTCAATTTATTTTTTAGAAAAAAATTCAACAATTAATTATTAATGTACCTGTATTTTCTAAATATACAATTATTGATTACATACATACATTATATATCTATATTTTGTTAATGCACATATGATATAATATTGTTTTATGCTCTATCGAATAGAGTTAAAATCACAATTAACATTAGGTTAAAAGTTTGTTTAGTGGCAAACATTGTCCGCATCTACGGGAATAAAACATCCAAATAATTGAAAAAAAACTGTTGCTTTTCATAAAGAAAACTTTATGCTAATTTTTTTTTAACGAATAAGCTATTTTTATACTGTTTTGATCAATGGGGGTCATGTGAAGACAATTTGCCCTGGTTAGTAATAAAAATATAATTAAATTTTAATAGTTACTGATTTACATTTCCAGTGACAATATAGAAAATATTAACAATAACTTACATAATGAATACAATAAATAAATAAACTGGTAATAGTAAATATTCATGTGAAGCATCGGAGTGTTTGTTATAGTGTCTTCATCGCGATGAATTAAAACATAAGACATCACGTGAACCTTATACTCATTCAATGTAAACATTAACGGCGTTAATGCCTCATCCATGGATTCTTCCAATCGTTAACTCCCCTATTTAACGCCGTTAGTTCAACAACTATATTACTACTACATCAAGTGTCGATAGCTCAACTGGTTGAAGAAGTTCAGTTCATATACCATATATGTGAGTACGAGGTCAAAGATTCAATCCACATTGGGCTCCCCAACCTCAAAGAAATTATGTCTAGATCTAGGCTAAAGATCAAGGGCCCAAGGCCAAACCTCCTAACTACAAAAAGGAAAAATAAAATAAAATTATACTACTATATACTCTACGGCGCAAGAAATCATGCTCTTGATTATAAATAATTTAGCCTATTTAAATAAAAAACGATGACTAATTTATGATTTAAATGAGAAAAAAAATTTATTGTAAAAGCGAGAGTGCATTAATGATTAAGTGGTGTATTTATGAAAGAAAAAGATTTGTATTAATAATGATGGTATCAAGTGAAAGACTCGCACGATCGTTTTTCTTAATAATCTATATTTTATTATTTTTATCAAAAATTAGACCGTATCTAATCTATAATTAATATGTTCTAAATAAAGCGACATAGGATTTGAATTCACCATCTAATGGCAACATAAATCAAAATCAAGACAACTATATTATCTGCTTCTTAACTAATAATTTATACTTGAACAAATTAATAACGCGTTTATATTTGTTTCTATACTTGAACCATTGAAACACGGCTTGTGCTTGAGCTATGATTTTTTTGTTCATACAATTAAAACTTAGCTAGGGATCATTAGAAATTATACATAAAAAATGGTTAATTGTGTATATTGTGTGGAATAATAACGAACCAAAGCACATGTAAGCATGTGATAACGTATCCACAAAACGAAAAATAGCCAAGACAAATACAGCGAACTCGTCTTTTGTGATGTCGATATTTCCTCGTCCCCACTTCACAACGACGTCGTTTACATTGAATCATTGATGGTTTGAGATTTTTGAGATAACTAATTTTATTTTTATTTTATTATCAGTTCAATGATTTCACAATTGTTTTGTTTTTCTTAAAAGAGTTGTCATATTCCATATACAGTTTTTGTAATCAAGTAACTTTTGTTATATGATAGTCCGTAGAATTTCTATTTTTGATGATTTATTATTCCGTACAATTATAAAAAAAATGTAATATCATGTGAACCATTAATTATAGACCCTTAAATATATTATTTTTCTTGTGAATTTTTGTTTTGTATCATATCATATGGAGTACTATTTAGCCCTAAAATAATTAAATGTATTCAGTGAAATTGATTATGAGAACAAACTATCAAAATCGAGGTGTAACATCCAAAACTAAATATACCAACTAAAAAGTCAAAAACAATGTATAATATTATTTTTGGGTATATTATCTTCTGGTTTAATTTACAATCTCACATGAGTCACAGTATTGAGACTCAAGAGCCTCAGAAACCATAGGGCCTCTAAATTAACCACACGTACAAATAAAACAAAACGAAAGAAAGTTCCAAAAAGACAACACTGACTCGTATGTCTCCATTTCCTTACTTGTCACCAATCTCATCTCCTAGGCAGTGTCACGAGCCATCGAACTATTCTAATCTAAAATCTTATCACGAGACACACATATTTTTATTTAATCTTAATATTTATGTTTATTATTACCATAGTATAAAAACCATGAAGTTACTTAAGTTGAATATCATTTTCATTTACGTCTTTATCACTTTTTCTCTCTATCCACTAAACACAGATCCCAAAAAAAAAAACTTAGTGTAAAAAATAGAAAGAATCCTTTCTTTTCTTCTACGCTATTATCTGTAAATTTTTCCTTCGTTTTCTCACAATTTACACCAAACAATCTCTTATAATCTTTCTCTCTCTTTTTGTCTTTCTCATTCAAAGCTTCTTCTTCTTAACTCTTACCATTATCATTTCATTCTCTCATATTTTCCGGTTTATCAAGATTCAATGACTGGATTCTCCCGATCCAAATCCACCGGAACTACCGGTTTCCGGGAGTTTAAACCGACCTTCCCTGATGCATACGTATATGAAGAAGACTACGAAGAAGAAGAACATAGCTACTACGATGCTTCAACACCGTTAAGCTCACACGGGTCAAGATCCGGGTCCGGGTCGGGTCAGTTAACAATCCTAGACCTTCTTGCAGCGGTTCTAAGGAAATCTCTTGTGTGTAGTATGGAGAGAGACGACGACGATGTGACTTCGTCTCTAGACATAGGTTGGCCAACGGAGGTTAAGCACGTGAGTCACGTGACTTTTGACCGGTTTAATGGTTTTCTTGGTCTTCCTTCTGAGCTTGAACCGGAGGTTCCTCCTCGAGCTCCTAGCGCAAGGTTTGTTATTTATTAATTAATGAATTATTAATTACCACGACCAATTAGTATAGTTTAATTGACTGTGAGGTTTTGTTGTCTTAGTATTGGAGGAATTAAATAAATATTTTTAATAGCTGGAAATTTGTATATGGCATGTTACTGTATATTGGATAGAATCATTAAGATGGTTGTTTGGATTAAATGCATGATTACGACACTGTTTGGTCACAAAACAAGATTCTTTTCTTTCTTTTATAAAAAATATATTTTATACAATATTAATCAGTAATTGGTCTATATATTTGGGGATGGGCTTTCACTAGAAGAATGGTTTGTTTTATGGCCAATATATGTGGCTCCATTCTTGTTAATGATTATTGGTCAATTCAAGATTTATTTGTACAAAATTGAAACATGGCACTTTCCTATGATCAAACATGACATTACAATGTATTTGATATCGGGATTAGACCCTTCCTAATACGCGTGAAAAATAAAAAAGGCTTTTTAGAAAGTGAGTTTTGAATTATAGATAAGACTTTGTCAATTGTATTGTTAACAAAAAAAAATCATATGGGTTTCAGCTAAATTGGTTTGTGTAAGAGAGAAAAATCATTAATGTTCACCTCTGATGTATTTTCACCAGAATTTGATTCGAGAAAATAGTGTTGTTGTCCCCGTGATATTGTATGGAGTTTGAGAGTTTGGATTGTGAATTGGGTTTGTCAATTTAATTGTCTGAAAATAAAAAATAATAAAAAGAAAACTGATTATTATTTTTCTTTCAGTGTAAGTGTATTTGGAGTATCGGCAAAGTCGATGCAATGCTCTTACGACGACAGAGGAAACAGTGTTCCAACAATCCTTCTTAGGATGCAGAAACGTTTATACACAGACGGAGGTCTTAAAGTAAGTCACAGAAACTTTGGATTATATATTTGTGTGAAAATTACTTATGATATAATGTGTGATTGTTTGTCATCTTAAGGCAGAAGGAATATTTCGAATAAATCCAGACAATGGCAAAGAAGAGCATGTACGAAGACAGCTAAATCACGGTGTAATACCACGTGGAATCGACGTTCATTGCTTGGCCGGTTTAATAAAGGTATAATAACGATTTTTCTAAAATAAAAAATAGTTTCTATAACATCTTTAAGTTCAAAAGTTTTGAGATTTGTTTGTTCTGTATTGGAATTGAATTAGGCTTGGTTTAGGGAGTTACCAACAGGAGTGCTTGATGTGTTAACTCCAGAGCAAGTAATGAAGTGTAACACAGAGGAAGATTGTAGCCGGCTTGTGACACTTCTTCCTCCAGTTGAATCTGCTCTTCTCGATTGGGCTATTGGTCTTATGGCAGATGTTGTGGAGCATGAACAGTTTAACAAAATGAATGCTCGCAATGTTGCTATGGTCTTTGCTCCAAATATGACCCAAGTGAGTAATAACATAATGCTTTTTCTTTCTACCAACAATTGCATAGACAAGATCCAATCCATAACTCAAACCAAACTCTAAGAGATTACATGACTGCCTAATATCAAAGTATATATGTAGCAGTTTAGTTTGTAAATAGAGTTGGTTTACTTCCTGTTATTTACAAGCTAAACTGGTAAATAACCGGAAGTAAACCAACTCTATTTACAAACTAAACCGGTACATATGAACATTGATACCTAAACTAAAACTTAGAATTGACGATTTTTGACCTATAACCCAAACTGTAAATCCTAACACGTTAATATGAGTACCTAAAGTCGAACTTCGATTGGAATGAATTTTTTTATTAATGAAAGATTTGATAAGTCTTTAATTCTTATGAAAATGTTTTCTTTTTTTCTGTTGTAGATGGCAGATCCTTTAACTGCATTGATCCACGCAGTACAAGTGATGAACTTCCTCAAGACATTGATTTTAATGAATCTCAAAGAGAGGGAAAATGCAGACGAGAAAGCAAGATGGCTTGAGAAAAAAATCTCTGATCCATCAGAAGAAATATGGGAATCACAACACTCTGAAATTCCCAATACTTATAATAATAATACCCCTAAGTTCTTGAGAGTGGCTACTCTGTGTAGACTAGAAGCTGACAATGAAGAAGAGTTTTGGAACTTGAAGAGAAATGATCATGAAGCTGTTTTAGATGCTTCATCTGGTAATGATCAAAATAAGGGACCAGTACAAAGGTTGTGTAAGCATCCATTGTTTCAGTTAAGTAAATCTACGAAGAAAGCTTTTGTAAGTAATCAAGATGATGGAAGAAGAGGACGAGATGCTTGGGGTTCACGTTTCTCCTCTTTGCCTTGGTAAAATTTCATTACCTCACTTTTTTTGTTGTTTGTTTTGTTTTTGAGAGTGTAAAATATATTTGTGAAATATGATTATAGGTGTTAGTTGTTTGAAATAGGTACAATTCTTTTATCTTATCAAATAAAACAGAAAAAAAGTATTCAAACACTAAACTATCGATAAATTCCATAACCCAAATTCTAAATACACAACCAGGCTTTATGGAAAATGAAACCTAAGCAGAGAAATTAATAGCATTTTTAGTTATGGTGAAAAGAAGTCGATCAAAAGAAAAACACTTTTGATCAAATGGTTAAATGTCCGGTTCTGCAGTTTCCATTTGAATTTGATTTCATAGAATTGTGTTCTTCGAGGCCCGGTCCAACCTAAAATCATGCTTAAACTCTTTTTGAAAAATGTTGCTTTTAAAGGGAAATGAACTCTCACCACTTTAAGGATAAACAAAATCTTAGCCAACTATACTAAAAAAGATTTTTAAAAATTGATGCCCTTAAATTTCTTATATTTGGCGTCTAAAATCCTTGTTTTATAAGTTTACTCAAGACTACTCATGGTGTAGCTTTGTTTGAAGTTTTACGAAGTACTCCCTCTGTTTTTTTATACTTGATGTTTTAGGCATTTCACATATATTAATGAATCATTAATTGATTTATTTTTCTCTACAAAATATAGTTTATCACAAATTCCAAAATATTTTAACTAATCACAAATTAATCTGCAGAAGTTAAAGAGTCAAAAATACCAAAAGTACAATAAATTTTGCATATAAATCTTAAAACATCAACTAAAAATAAACAATTTTTTTTTCTAAAACATCAACTAATAAAGAACAGAAGGAGTATATTTTTGTGTTAATTTTTTTTTGTCAACAAGTTTTATGAAGTATTGTCAATCCAAATATCGAAAAAATGGATCAAATTTTAGTGAGACATTTTTTTTGTGTGTGACTAGTGAGACATTTGAAAATTGAAATATGAATGCAATAAATGCAAGCGATATTTAAACTCATTCGTAGTTGGAAAAGCTTTATTAGGATTATTTATTGTTACCAGTAAATAAATCTAGGAAATATATTCGTGGGTACCTTACTCTAAGATATTAGTCATTTATCTACCTATTTGTTAATATCAAATTCGAATTTTACAATATATTGTCTAGTAGAAGCAGTTCAAGGTATAAAATATCTGCATTTATATCAAATTTTAATCAAATTACAATGAGATTGTTTACATATATTCGTATATTTATAAATTAAATGACCAGCCAACTAACTTATGAGTACACTGTCATAATATTAGTTTCTCATTGGCCCACTTTCAACTTGTCACTTCAACTAAAATTTAAAATAGACTGACAAATGTTCAACCAAATACTGACTCGTAATAAATTATATCTATCTTTATAGTTTCCTCTTTTGGATTCATCACTTAACCAGATAATTCAATTTGAGGACAATCACATGATCCTAACACACTTCTTTTATGTATTGTGTTTAAAGTTTTTACAAAAGATAGATTCAAATCTATATGACATTTAATTAAAGTTTGCAAGTTGTGTAGTTCATAGTCTATGCCAAATAATCATAACACATATAATTGGAAATATACATGTTAACAATAAATATAGTTAAAATGTTACAAAATACGACCATGTGTTTTGCTACATACGTCATTATATACCAATAACTTTTTTTGGCAATATGGTAAGTGTGTTCACCTATTTGTACAACTTGTTGTACCGTTGTAAAGGGTAATCTTACAAACGCAGACCGCTTTTTCCGCGTCACAAACGCACTTAACGTTTGCTTATAAATATAAACCCACCCAATGAGCGATTGTTTCTCATATGTTCATTGGCAATGGCAGATTTCAAGCTTCCTTTGCTTATTATCGTCCTTTTGTCTCTCTTTCAACTTGATCTACTTTTTCATCGTGACTTCTTCTCTTCTTTTCCGGTTAAGATTGGTTTACTCATCGTATTAATCTTCTTCTATGTCTACTCAACCACCCGATCGAAACCGGTTTACCTCGTCGATTTCTCATGTCACCAACCTACCGACTCTTGCAAAATTTCATCTGAAACGTTCTTCAATATGGCTAAAGGTGCTCAACTCTACACCGAAGAAACAATCCACTTCATGACGAGGATACTAAACCGGTCCGGTTTAGGAGAAGATACATACTCCCCACGTTGCATGCTAACCTCTCCACCAACTCCATCAATGTACGAGGCGAGACATGAAGCTGAATTAGTTATCTTTGGAGCTCTTAACTCGCTATTCAAGAAAACTGGCGTCGAACCGAGAGAAGTAGGAATCTTCATTGTAAACTGCAGTTTGTTTAACCCTAATCCATCTCTCTCGTCCATGATTGTAAACCGGTACAAGCTCAAAACCGACGTCAAAACCTACAATCTTTCCGGTATGGGATGTAGCGCCGGTGCAATCTCCGTCGATCTCGCTACAAATCTACTTAAAGCAAACCCTAACACTTATGCAGTCATTGTTAGCACGGAGAACATGACTCTAAGCATGTATCGAGGCAATGACCGGTCCATGTTAGTCCCAAACTGTCTATTTCGGGTAGGTGGTGCTGCGGTTATGCTCTCAAACCGAAGCCAAGACCGAGTCCGGTCTAAATACGAGTTAACTCAACTAGTAAGGACTCACAAAGGCGCTAATGATAAACATTACACTTGTGCTAACCAAAAAGAAGACGATAAAGGTATTGTTGGAGTCTCACTCTCCAAAGATCTAACCATTGTTGCTGGTGATACTTTAAAGACGAATCTCACAACACTTGGTCCGCTTGTTCTACCTTTATATGAAAAACTCCGGTTTATTCTCTTTATTGTAAAGAGTAAGCTTTTCCGGTTAAAGGTTAGTCCATATGTTCCGAATTTTAAACTATGTTTCGAGCATTTCTGTATTCATGCTGGTGGTAGAGCGTTACTTGACGCTGTTGAAAAAGGTCTTGGACTCAATGAGTTTGATCTAGAACCATCTCGAATGACTTTGCACCGGTTTGGTAACACTTCAAGTTCGTCGTTATGGTACGAGTTGGCTTATGTGGAGGCTAAGAGTCAGGTCAAACGTGGAGATCGGGTTTGGCAGTTGGCTTTTGGGTCGGGTTTTAAATGTAATAGTATTGTTTGGAAAGCTTTGAGAACGATTCCGGCGAACGAGTCATTGGTAGGTAACCCGTGGAGTGACTCGGTTCATAAGTATCCAGTTCACGTGACATAGACACGTGAGATTGTGATCGTATTATTATCATAAGACAAAATAAATATATGTAGCTTTCATATAAGAGTGTAGCTTTCATTAATCTTATGTAGCTTTTAATTTATTACTAGGATTGTACTCGCGTTATAACGCGAGATTTGATTTGATTGTTTAATTAGTTTTTCTAAATTGTGTTCATTTAGCTTGTAAACCCGTATTGATATTTTAGAATATTATTTTCGAAATGTTGTTTTATAGGAACTAAACCGGAAAAAATAATCAAAGAGGTCTTAAATATATGTATATAAAAAACCAAACCCAAATCTGATCTGAAACCAAATCAAGAACCAAATTTTAGCTATTTAGAGTTTCTATTTTAATATATTTAACATTTGAATTTTTATATAAAAACCAGAATCCGAACCGAACCATATATGAAAAATAAAAATACCATAATAAGTCTTAAATCAAAAAAGCCTATATCAAATGGATCCAAATTAGAAGAACCGAACAAATACCACAAATGGATCCTATATCTATGTACCTAGAAAATCAAATCCAAACCCGAATCAGAACCGAATTTGTAACCGATATTATTTTATTAAATACATTTTTTTAAAAAAATTTCTTAAATCTTAATTAATTTTAAATATATATATATATATTTAATTAATCCTATATTTAAGGGTTGTTATGAAATATATGTTAGTTTTATCCTATAATTTATAATAAAATCAAATGTTTAAAGGAATAAGGGCTTAGTGTGCAAAAACCTTTATTGGGCTATAGTAATCTCGGACTATTAAATTAACGGGCCTTATAAAAAGCCCAATAAGTAACTGACTAGTTAGTATATCTGAACTGGATTCTCAACCACCGCAAAAAACGAACGGCATAAATTCGCTGAAGAAATCGGAGTTACGATGTGGACTGTTAAACCGGCGGTTATGCCGGTTCAATTTCTCAGGGGAAGAACCGGAACACTCTCCGTCGAGAATCCACATCCTCTCCGCCGTCGTTTCTGTAATTTCCCGAAGAAATCGCAAACTTCCGAAACCGAATCCGTCGAGGGATTAAGCCAAACAATTCTCCTCCGCTCCGAAAATTCGAATGATGGTAAACCGTTAATGAGTGGATCCGATGTGCTTTTGGCGATTCAGAAAGCGAGTGCTCAGAGGAAGCGATCAATCGCCGGTAAAAAGAAGACGAAGAAGATAAAGGATATGAAGCTATCATCCTCTACGGACGAGTCCACTGGAGATAACGGTGTTGATCACAGTAACGTGAGGCCGTTAAGAATCAAAAGCGATTGGGGACAGAAATTAGAAGCATTCGAGAAGCTTCTTAAAGAGCTTCAAGACACGGAGCTTTGACTTTGACTTTATTATCTCTGTATATTTCGCATTTCATCATTATATTAAAAATCAATACTGAAATTATCGCACAAGACACAAGAATTTCTAATTTTTTTTGTTTCTCAACTAACCAATAGCTTTTAAATCCCACTCCCACTATTGCATGTAGGAGGTTCGATCCATGATGCTTTGAAAATTTGTAAAGTAACTACACCTACCTTATTTTCAGACACAAAAATTTTAATTTGTATTGGAATTTAATATTATTAATTAATATTAGGGATAATACCGGGCTACGCCCGCCTGATTTTGTTTAGCACCCAGCATCTGAAAACGTAATTAGTAATGAAGTCATAGTATAATTTAGGGAACCATCTACACAGTTTTCTGACCATATAACACATACGTAAAAAATGTATGATATTAAGATATGTATAACCAATTTAGTTAGCATTCTTTCATGAATAAAACTAACCACAATTATGTTTACTGGTCATGGTTTTTCACATATTTACATATCTTAACCAACTGACACAATATCTGCACTTATATCAAAAAAAGAAATTGTCAAAATAACAATTTATAACATACAATATATGCATTTCCATATTGACCGATCGGATTTCATTATAAAGATAGAACACTGCAGTATATAAAAATTGAATCATCATGAAGGTTTCTATGAATTATTGTGGCCCTTTCCTATTCGTCTAATCTATACTCTGAAAGTTTCTTGATGGCTTCTACCTGTTTTTATTGATTACATGATTACTGTTGCATACCTTAAGGTAAAGATAATGTGAATGTTATTTCTCTTTTTACCTGCTCGCCTAGAAACTTGGATTCTATTGTCAAAGTGTACTACGATACTGAAATCTTTGGTTTTAAGGTTTTTCTTACCTTTAGTACTATTAATTATAGCATAAGTACATGTCTTTTACACTTTGCAACTGCAAAAGCTTTAACATTCGTAAGTTTCTCCAAAGATAGCTCAAGGTCCATCACTGACACATAAATAACCAGGATCATCAAGAGCATAGCATTATATATTATAAGGCTTGATAAGATTTGTAATACTCTGAATTACCAAACGGCTGCTACACTAAAGTTCGATGATTTTGAATCAACTTACCATACAATGAATCTGTCTTCTCCTCATGATCAAACTCAAAGATGAGCATCAAAATATACTGGAGCTTGGCTCTCCTTATCTCTCCCGCCACACTTGTTTAGAAGATAAAATCCATCAAAGACACGATTAAAAATCCATAACCTGATAGATTTTGAAAGTTACCTAACAAACTTCCCAGCCTGACCTTGTTCTTTAATACTCATATTATTGAAGAACCTATAAGTGTAACCCATAACAATTATAGAAGGGTGATTCACCCGCCAAGAGAAATATATATTGTTTTCTTTAGACTAAAGGAACTCACTTGGCAAAACCTTTCAAGCCAACATTGCCTCTGTCGAAGTAAGCACACAGGACATGGTAGACGTAAGAGATGTTGTACTCGACGATGTGATTAACATAACCATATAAGAGTTGTGAAATAAAAAACATGCAGTCACGTGTTAACCAATGTACGCTACCAAGCTAACTTGATTCTCACAAGCTAAAATCATCAAAGCATGAGATGACATTAATCATGAGTAAATTGAAGCAGGGAAAAATAGAAAAGGATGACGATTAACCTTGTAAGTAACTTTATTGGTCTAAAGTTACTTATTGCTATATGGCCTGCTAACACAAAATTTACATTTATACCAGTGAAATATATGGTTAACCATATACTTACATGCTCTTCCGTTAAACCTATTATTTTTATTTCTCAAACTTTCATAACTGAAAGAGCACCTCTATTTCTCGAACTGAAACGCCATATGCTAGTTGTTTATGGAGTGGTTGCTGACATGTTTCACGGAGGTTGCGATCTACAACTGGGAGATGGAGAGATAACAAACGGAAGACCATAAAATAGAGGATATAGAGTTAGAATATAAACGGCCTGAGGGAGAAGTGAATGGATTGAAATTGAAGGAATTAATGGTAACCAAAGTAACTAATGGTAGTCGTTCACCCAACAATAATAAAGGTAGGGGAGATAAAAAGGCTAAATCCATGTTTGGCTCTATATTGGAGACAAATGAAATCAAATAATTTTGCTGATGTGGCAGCTTAAAAATGAAAGTTGAAGTTGCCGATGTGGATGGTCTAGGAGGTAAGAAACTTGTACTTTTCGTATATATAGATTGGAGTATTTTTTTTTCAATCTTATTCTTATAATTGGATCGACAAGGTCCGATCAATAATCAAATTCCATATTATAAAATTATTTTTTTCCATTCCCTTTGCATCGGAGAAGAATCGAACTCTGGTGCTGACCACTACTACTGGCCACACGTCCTCAGCATTAATTAAATAATTATTATTATTACAACATCATTAGCAAAAACAAACAAACTATTGAGGAACACGTGTACAAACCCTAGCCTCTTTATAAACTTTTCCTGGCCGACAGAAATAGCCTTTGGTCGGAGCACAATGAACATCCTTCGAACATATACACAAACCCTCTAATGCACAACCATCTTTAGCTATGGTCGTGTTCCCTTTAATCCCTAAGATCTGATCGGTCCATTGGCTCGAGAACAAACCATTTGGATCATAACTCTCTTTCACTTTCAAAAACGCGTCTGCGTTCTTAAACTTCTTAATCGCTCCATCAAACGCAACGTTTCTATTCTTACCCCAATGAGGCAATGCGTTATACTTAAACAAAGCCATTTGCTCGATTTCTTCGATGAAATCTTCGTAAAGTCGCGGTGTTAATGGATCCTTAGCTCGGTAGTATGTTATGTCAAAATCTAAAGCTTCTGTATCTTTTCCAAGATAAGCCGGAGAAGAAGTGACATAACGCATTAGAATACCACTGTAGAGGTCAATACCACATAGAGATTTTGAGTCAAACTTTACAAGAGACTTAATGTCATTAATGAAACTTTTAACTTGTGTGAGAGCAACACTGAATCCTGTTTGATAGAAAAATGATCCTTTTATACGTGAGTCCCATGGACAAGCTGTAATCAATCCATCTTTAGGACTATCAAGACACGATCCTGATGACATCATACGATTTTGGCTTCCAATGACTGGATATCCAGTGAATATAATACCTAAAAATGTCATTAAGATATCATTTGTGAGATCAACCAATCAGAGTTTTGCCTCATGTATCTAGATTTTATATATATATATAATTACATATCTATTATCATCTTTATTATAAAGAAAGAGTTGGTAAGAAAAATCAATTAATAATATGTGAATTTTGTTACTGATTTTTAAAAAAGATTATGAAAATTTTGTGTATTAGTTACATTTTAAAAAATTACCATTGTTTGTCAAACCGAATGCAGTAGAAATCAGCGTCGATGAAATTAATGTGGCAGCCACACACTTCCCATTCGCATCTTTAAGTGTCTCTTGCGTCTCCTCTAAGTTTTATTATACATAAAAAAATAACAAATTGAAAAAATATATAGAATATAAGATTATAATAGCAAGCTGATATTTCTTAAAAAATAATTGGAATAGTTAGGTAAACCATTGCTTTCACTATTATTCAGCAACCAGTTTTGTTATATATACATGATAGCGACTTAAGATATAAGGTTCTACAATGATAGGTAGCTAGGAACCTGATAATCTTGTGATGGCTAATACTGCAGAGAGTTGCGAACGAAACGGCAAGTAATCATACAAACCATTGCCTGATGTGTTGACCGGAACTCGATTATCCATTCGATACACAACTTTGCCTTGGCTTGGTAACCATACTAAATCCGCAAACTCATGTTTTTTCCCGAATGTCAAAGTTTGATCATCCAAATCCGAATCGTTTTTAACAACATACTTTAACGATCTTTTGAACATTGGTTGCAAATCAAAAGTTATCTATATAAAAGAAACATCGGTTATACATATAGGGGTATCTCTTTTGTAGTAAAACCTAAAAATGAAAATTTAAATTGACCAAACCTGAGAGATAACTCCAAGAACACCAAGAGAAACCTTAGCTGCGTTAAAGTCGTTAGGAGTTGTAGTCTCGGTCAAAACTCTAACCTTAGCAAAGTCCTCATTGACCGAGCCAGGACTAACTATCCTGATCTCGGTCACATAATCATGGACCGCACTTCCTTTACCCCACAACGAGCTTCCATGAGCACCAGTTCCCATCATACCACCAACGGTTAGTCCCCACCAATACGGTGCATAAGGCAAAGCCAATCCAACTTTAGCCGCTTCATTGATTAACTGCCTAAGCGTCACGCCACTCTCAACCGTTAGAGTCATGGTCTTTGCATCGGCTTTGACTGTGTGGTTTAGAAACTTTGTGCTTATGACCAATCCATCTTTCCCGTCCGTGCACGCTAGCTTAGGGATACTATGGGAATATCGAGTGGTTACACGCATTTTATGTCCGGCTTTAGTGGCTGCAGCCACAATAGAGACGAGCTCGGCTTCGTTTGTTGGATATGCTACGTTAGCGGCTCGACATGTGGACCGGTCTGGGAAGATTCCATGTGCGTTGGTGACTGTACAGTTCGTGTTTCCCGATACACATTTGACTGGATTTTCCGGTGGTGTTGAGACTACCGTGTATACAAAATACAACCCGATAAGGATGCGCCAAAACGCAGCGTTTTGGTGACCACTCAAAGGAGAATGACCAGATGCCATGAGGTTTATTTTAGCTTAGCTTGGCTAAAGCCTAAAGGATCGATTAAGTTCGATTTATATATAAAATTGTGGTTGATTAAAATATAAGAGGCTGAAATGATCAAATGAGCTTGATGCTTCATATTCTATAGCGTGTAACGACTAATCACATTCGATCCATTATTTTGTGGCTGATTTTATTATTTTGTTTTATATTACATGGTCCCAAAGACTTACAAAATCAATCAAAGCAATGTAAATTTTATATTCCTTTCATTTAATTTCATACTAATGTGTAAACACATCGGCGCTGACATCATTTAATGTTTATCACTTTGTATTGTTTTCATTGGTTTAATTAAAAATATTTCGCTTCAATTAAGTATCATACAAGCTGTCGATTTATAATTAATAATTAAATGGTCGCTGGCGATCAACAGCTGTAACAATGATTACAAAATCAGTTTTATAGTCGCAGCATCTCTTTTAATAATTTTAGTATTAAACATCTCTTATGTTGGAAATAAATTTGTTTAATTAGGGTAAAATAGTTTAATGTTTAATTATCTTTATCGGGTAATTAATTTTGATCTAATTGTTTTTTCTTTCGCAGGTTAACTAGTTATCGTAAAAAAACTTTGATCTAATTCGTACAAACCTCATACATCTCCTGAGATCGAAGATTATTAAATCAGTTTTACAGGTTTAAAATTAGATTTTCTAAGAATGTCATGACCGCACGTCTCGAAAAAGATTTAGACAGACTTCATGAAAACTATCTCCTTAATTTAAATTAATTTTTTTAATGATCGTACTAGATTGGCTTTAGTCAATGATATATTTGTAAACAAAAGATCTTAATTATGTATTGAAGCACGTTTATTAAAGAAAGAAAAAAAAGCATATTTGATATTTAATCAACATACACAATATATTTCAAATAACAATTGTAATCCAAAGCAACCAATACAGTGAAATTATAAGGCATGAAAGCCTCAGGAAATTTCCAATTTTTGTCGACCACGACATTATTAGTAGTACAGTAAAATTCAACAATTATTTATAGAAGAGACAATGAAGATGATTAACTGACTGTCTGAAGCACACTCTCGGTAATGACACGTGTACAAACCCTAGCCTCTTTGTAGACTTTTCCTGGTCGACACAAATACCCTTTGGTCGGAGCACAATGAAAATCCTTCGAACATATACACAATCCCTCCAATGCACATCCATCTTTTACTATTGTCGCATTTCCTTTAATCCCTAAGATCTGATCGGTCCATTGGCTCGAAAACAAACCATTCGGATCATAACTCTCTTTCACTTTCAAAAACGCTTCTGCGTTCTTATACTTCTTAATAACTCCATCAAACGCTAAGTTTCTGTTCTTACCCCAATGTGGCAATGCGTTATACTTAAACAAAGCCATTTGCTCGATTTCTTCGATGAAATCTTCGTAAAGTCGCGGTGCTAATGGATCCTTAGCTCGGTAATATGTTATGTCAAAGTCTAGAGCTTCTGTTTCTTTCCCTAGATAAGCCGGAGATGATGTAACATAACGCATTAGAACACCATAATGAAGCTCAAGACCACACAAAGATTTCGAATCAATTTTCACAAGTGATTTTATGTCACTTATAAAACTCTTAACTTGCGTTAAAGCAACACTAAATGTTGTTTGATGGAAAAATTCTCCTTTTATACGTGAGTCCCAAGCACAAGCCGTGATTAATCCATCTTCACGACTGTCTAAGCACGATCCTGATGACATCATACGGCTTTGGTTTCCAATAACCGGATAACCGGTAAATATAACACCTAATTACATATGGATAATTAAGAGTAAGTAAATATATATACTATATGTAAAATTAATGAAATTGTATAAAAAATGGAAAAGAATAATTACCATTGTTGGTCAAACCGTATGATGTACCAAACAGTGTAGATGAAATCAAAGTGGCACCCACACATTTTCCATTCGCATCTCTGAATTTCTCTTGCGTTTCCTCTTAAATTATTATACAAAAAATACAAATTGAAGTTACGTATATACGAAAATTTAGATACAT
This sequence comes from Lepidium africanum, assembly GCA_900406405.1. Lineage (NCBI taxonomy): Eukaryota > Viridiplantae > Streptophyta > Magnoliopsida > Brassicales > Brassicaceae > Lepidium > Lepidium africanum. Next base: position 38,583 of record OVAX01000166.1, read on the forward strand.
ATATATATTGAGAAATTATATTTTTATAAGAAATCTATTAAAATTTGTCACTTAATAATTTTTTTTTTTTGAAAGTCTCTTGGCAACCATATACTTATTTTGATATTATTTAAATATTGGTTGTTGAATTTAAAAAAATTAATTTTGTACGACACTAGTTTACAATTGACCTGATTACGTTTTCTTCACGAAGTGACCCACCTCGTTTAATAAGGCCATTAAAAAAAACATTTGGTTAAAATCTTTTGTTTTAGTACCTGATGATCTTACGATGGCTATAGCTGCAGAGAGTTGTGAACGGAATGGTATAAAATCGTACAAACCATTGCCGGATGTATTAACCGGTACTCGGTCATCTCTCCGGTACACCACTTTGCCTTGACTTGGTAACCATAATAAATCAGCAAATTCATGTTTCCTTCCAAAAGTCACGGCTTGGTCTTCAAAATCCGAATCATTTCTCATTGTATACGTTAACGATCTCTTGAACATGGGTTGCAATTTGAATGTAACCTGAAAAGAAAAAACATGTATGCAACCAAAACATTAAAATTATGATCATATTGTCTATTTAGTAAAACCGAAAAAATAAAGTTTAATTAATCTAACCTGAGAGATAATCCCAAGAACACCAAGAGAAACCTTGGCAGCATTAAACTCGTTAGGAGTTGTAGTCTCGGTCAAAACTCTAACCTTAGCAAAGTCCTCATTGACCGAGCCAGGACTAACTATCCTGATCTCGGTCACATAATCATGGACCGCACTTCCTTTATCCCACAACGAACTTCCATGAGCACCGGTCCCCATCATACCACCAACGGTCAATCCCCACCAATATGGTGCATAAGGTAACGCTAATCCAACTTTAGCCGCTTCAGAGATTAACTGCCTAAGCGTCACGCCGCTTTCAACCGTTAAGGTCATAGCCTTTGCATCGGCTCGCACCGTGTGGTTTAGAAACTTTGTGCTTATGAACAATCCATCTTTCCCGTCCGTGCACACAAGCTTAGTGATGCTATGGGAATATCGAGTGGTTACACGCATTTTCCGTCCGGCTTTAGTGGCTGCAGCCACGATAGAGACAAGCTCGGCTTCGTTTGTTGGATATGCCACGTTGGCTGCTCGACATGTGGACCGGTCAGGGAACATTCCGTATGAATTGGTGACTGTACAATTCGTGTTTCCTGTTACACATTGGACAGGATCTTGAGGTGGTGTTGAGACTACCGTGTGCACAAGTGCATATACACAACATAACCCAATAAGGATCCGCCAAAACGCAGCGTTTTGGGAACCATATGAAGGAGAAATGAATGCCATGGTTTTTGATAAGAGTATATTTGAAATCTCTATTGTATATAAATTTGGTATGTATAGAAAATGTGTGGCGTTAAATGTCCGGTTTAGTGGTTGCCAAAAAAAGGCCGGTCTAGTGATTTGAATATTGATTATTTAATTAGATAAGGTTGAGATGAGATCTTTCAAAGCTACCTAATATAAAATGATATTAACGACTAATCAATTTGATTCATCGTATTTTAGACAGTCATATTAATTTATTTTATATCATCTTCTTATCACGTTTTCATAGTCGTAGTCTCAAAAACGTAGCAAGTCAAAAATATTCACTTATGCAATATTTTTATAAAAAAAAAACAGGGTGGCATAAATATATATTCTTTTTTTTTCAACATATATATATATATATTCAAAAAAAATAAACTATACATTTTACACTTAACATACAGCCAATAACTATCAATATCTAATTGACAAAAAAAAAAAACTATCAATATCTATCATTAAGTTCCGTAGCATTCAAAAACTCAAGTATGAAATAATGACTTAACAATATCAAATGATATCATACACGCATTAGTTGGATTTATTATAAAAGAACGTAAGTTGGTGTTTGGCTAATAGTTTTAATATAAGTGATCGCATAAATCAATTTTTTTAAGAAATTATTTATTCAAATTGTCTTTTTGAAATCAATTTTTATTGTTAAGATTGAGGATTAGAACGCCATGGTACATAACTCAATTTCCCACAAGCCGTAGCCTTCATACTCAAATCAAAGAATTGAATTCGCCGTAGTCGAATTCAAACTTTTCTCCAAAAGTATAAATCTTATGAGGAGTATTTATTAATGAGTGGTATTAAATATATGAGATGGTGGTACATATTAAATCTGTTAAATGTCAATATCCATATAGTTTAAAATTTTGCAAAATCTAGCTTTTATAATAAAAGTTAGACTATAACTAATACATATTATGCGATAAAACTTTGGTCAAATAGTTAAATATCGCATCTGTTATTTTTTTCGAATTTGATTTTATGGAGTTGTTTTTGTTCTAAATAATATTATGAAATGTTTTGGAAGAAAGATTTAACTATAGATCCGCTATTGTATATGGTTTAAAAAACTATCCTTGTTTAAAATATAACTAGATATATACTCACGTTATAGTGTGGGATTTGTTTATTTTTTCAACCGTGTTTATTTGATTCCTAAACCTGTGTTGATATTTTGAATGTTATTTTAGAGGTCCAAAATCCGAACCGAAATTAACCTGAATTAGAGAAATCGAATCCGAAACAAACACGATAAATTACCTTAATATATCATAAATTTGTGTATTTGAAAAACCAAACCTAAACCTGAACCCGAACCAAATCAAAAACAAAATTTTTTAGAGTTTTTCTATTAAATCTCTTTTAATTTTGAATTTTTATATATAAATACTCGAACCCGAACTCGATCTATATCGTACCAAACTCTATCCAAACAATAAAAATATTTGGATAAGTCTTGCATCAAAATAAGGAAATACCAAATTAGATGAACCGAACCCGATAGAATACCAAAAAGGTATCTTAAATCTATATACCCGGAAAATCGAATCCAAAACAGAACTGGAACCAAATTAATAACCGAATTTGTAAGTGATTTTTTTTATTTTAGCTTTTTAAATGTTTTTTCATTAAGTTTTAATTAATTTAGATTTTTTAAATAAATATGTGTAATAAAATCTATCTCAAGCCCACTTTTAAGGGTTGTTATGAACTATAAGTTAATTTTTATCCTAAAGTTTATAACACGGTCAAAATGAAAGTGTCTCCCGCTTTAATATATAAGACTGGATATATATCCATCCTATAGCGTGGGATTTGATTATTTTTTTAACCGTGTTTATTTGGTTTCTAAACCCGTGTTGATATTTTGAATGTTATTTTAGAGGTCCAAAATCCGCACCAAAATTAACCTGAATTAGAGAAACCGAACCCGAAACGAACACGATAAATTACCTTAATATATCATAAATCTGTGTATTTGAAAAACCAAACATAAACCTGAACCCGAACCAAATCAAAAATAGATTTTTTTAGAATTTTTCTATTAAATCTCTTTTAATTTTGAATTTTTATATATAAATACTCGAACCCGAACTCGATCTATACCGGACCAAACTATCCAAACAATAAAAATATTTGGATAAGTCTTAAATCAAAATAAGGTAATACCGAATTAGATGAACTGAACCCGATATAATACAAAAAATGTATCCTAAATCTATATACCTAGAAAATCAAATTCAAACCAGAACCGGAACCAAATTAATAACCGAATTTGTAATCGATTTTTTTTTTTTAGTTTTTTAAATGTTTTATCATTAAATTTTTATTAATTTATATTTTTTAAATAAATATGTGTAATAAAATCTATCTCAAACATACTTTTAAAGGTTGTTATGAACTATGGGTTAATTTTTATTCTAAAGTTTATAACAAAGGTTAAAAGTGTCTAAAGATATGTATTACTAAATACTAATAGCATTTGTTAAGATGTTACGTTTCTTTGTTAATAAATGCAAGGCAGAATGTGACGTAATGATATGATTAACCTAAAAATCATACCCGGATCCAGTTCATATTTTTGTATAGCTGACTCTTTGGAGTTTCAATATCCGATACTTTGACTTTGTCTTCTTAGTACTTCCTCCGTAGTTTCTTAGATTTTATGTCTTTTACCAACTTTTTTTAAGTCGTCTTTGACCCAAAAAATAAACTTCTCTCTCTCGAGTTATATTTAGGCTTTAAAAGTAAAAACCAATACAACGAAATCATTAGACTTCGTGTCTTAATAATAATTCCAGTTAATTTATCAAACTCCGACATAATTATCGTACAACAACAGCTCCATTAGTAAATCACACACGTGTATCGGTTTCTGATATAAGAAGCAATGTAAACTTATTAACTTACTGATTTTGAATCAAACTTGTACCACTAACACGTGTACAAACCCTAGCTTCTTTATAAACTTTTCCCGGTCGACACAAATAGTCTTTGGTCGGAGCACAATGATCATCCTTCGAACATATACACAACCCCTCTAAAGCACATCCATCTCCAACAATCGTCGTGTTACCTTCAATTCCTAAGATCTGATCCGTCCATTCAGACGAGAATAAATGGCCCGGATCAAATCTTTCCTTTACTTTCAAAAACGCTTCTGCATTCTTATACTTTTTAATAACTCCATCAAACGCTAAGTTTCTGTTCTTACCCCAATGTGGCAAAGCATTATACTTAAACAAAGCCATTTGCTCGATTTCTTCGATAAAATCTTCATAAAGTCGCGGTGTTAAAGGATTCTTAGCTCGGTAATAAGTTAGGTCAAAATCTAAAGCTTCAGTTTCTTTTCCAAGATAAGCTGGAGAAGATGTAACATATCGCATTAGAATACCATAGTAAAGCTCAAGTCCACATAGAGACTTCCTTTCGATTTGAACAAGAGATTTGATGTCATTGATGAAGCTTTTGACTTGAGTGAGTGGAACACTGAATGTTGTTTGGTGAAAGAATTCGCTTTTGATACGTGAGTCCCATGGACAAGCTGTGATTAATCCATCTTGAAGACTGTCTAAGCATGATCCTGATGACATCATCCGGTTTTGGCTTCCAATTACCGGATAACCGGTAAATATTACACCTAAACCGGTAATGAAATTAGATAATATAATGTAAAATCAATGAAAACGTACACAAATTTAAATAATTATACCATTGTTGGTTAAACCAAATGCAGTAGCAAATAGTGTAGAAGAAATCAGTGTAGCTCCTGCACATTTTCCATTTGCATCTCTAAACCTCTCTTGCGTCTCCTCTTAGTCAATTCCAAAAATTAATATTTAATAAATAGGGCAAAGTATTTTATGAATTTATTTTTTTAGTATTAAGAATGAACCTGAGGATCTTATGATGGCTAATGCAGCAGAGAGTTGTGAACGAAATGGCAAAAAATCGAACAAACCATTGCCTGATGTGTTGGCTGGTACTTGATCATCCATTCGATAGACTACTTTGCGTTGGCTTGGTAACCAAATGAAATCAGCAAATTCATGTTTCTTCCCAAAAGTCACGGCTTCATCTCCAAAATCTGAATCATTTCTCATAACATATCTTAACGATCTTTTGAACATCGGTTGCAATTTAAGAGTCACCTTTAATTAGCCATTATGATAAAATGTATTAGAGCTATGAATTTTTGTTAATACTACTAGAAATTGGTAAAAAGACAAATATTTAACATTGAGGGGTCAAAAATTTCATACCAAAACAAATGGTGAAACATAATATTGACCAAATAAAATGGTCATAAATTGGTAATAAATTATGGTGAAAAAAAAGTCAAGTAATTGTCAATAAATTTGCCCAATAAGAATGATAAAAAATATTTTATTCAAAGTTTTGATAACTCTTTTTGGTTAAACTTTCTTAATTAGTCAAGAAAATGTAGTAAAAAATCATTAATATATTTTAACCAAAAGTTGTGGTCAAAAATATTTGGACAAAATTTTGTAAAAATTCTTTGTAAAAATGATTTTTTGTACAATTTTTCATCAAAACGTGGTTAAAAATAATTTCTCAAAAAAATAATAAAAAAAGTTGTTAGTTGATCTAACCTGTGAGATAACGCCAAGAACTCCAAGAGAAACCTTAGCTGCATTAAACTCGTTAGGAGTTGTAGTCTCACTTAAGACTCTAACTTTTGCAAACCCGTCCTTGACCGAGCCAGGACTAACCATCCTGATCTCGGTCACATAATCATGAACCGCACTTCCTTTACCCCACAGCGAGCTCCCATGAGCACCAGTCCCCATCATACCACCAACAGTTAGCCCCCACCAATACGGTGCATAAGGCAAAGCCAATCCAACTTTAGCCGCTTCAGCGATTAGCTGCCTAAGTGTAACACCACTCTCAACCGTCAAAGTCATGGCCTCTACATCGGCTCGCACCGTATGGTTTAGAAACTTCGTGCTAATGAATAAACCATCGGTTCCATCGGTACACACAAGCTTAGTAATGCTATGTGAATATCGAGTTGTTACACGCATTTTACGTCCAGCTGTAGTGGCTGCAGCCACAATAGATACAAGCTCGGTTTCACTTGTTGGGTATGCCACGTTGGCGGCTTGACATGTGGACCGGTCTGGAAAGACTCCGTATGAGTTAGTGACTGTACAATTCGTGTTTCCAGACACACATTTGACCGGATCTTCAGGTGGTGTAGCAACTATTGTAGATATACAGTATAATACGAGTAGAGTGCACCTAAACGCAGCGTTTTGGGAACTATACGAAGAAGAAGAAGAAAGAAATGCCATAAATGGAGTCTCTATTGAAATGTATTTTGCATTTGGGTGTTACTATAGATGTTTATTCATATATAGAGAGGTTGTGTGACGTAAAAGGCCGGTTTAGTCTGATTAAATTTAATGATATTCCGGTTGAGATATGAGATGCTTGTAAGATAAGATTAATCATCATGTTTTTATCATCTTCTCTCATTATTATTTCATTGAATCATCATTTGAATTTATCATGTCATTTAAACTATATTATTATACACATGAATTAAATTTATTTTTCTGATATTTGTCCTACAAAATCAAGCTCTATGTAAATTTTCTAATAACCAAATAAATTTTGTTCCAGCAGTAAATCAGAATTAAAGGCCTCTATCAACATAACAATGAGCACATGACTAGTTCTGAATTTACCTAATTTAGTTATGTATTGGTCTACTTCGCCAAATTATATGGTAGCCAAAAAATTTGGTTAGAATGTATCACTAAAACTTATAAATTAAATCTAGGGTAATTTCTAAAACTTAGAGTCAATATTTAGGTTATCAATGCCAATCTGTAACGCACGTCTTTCAGACAAATCTAATGATAGTCAAATTTTGTTTTGATAAAATATATTCTGTTCTAAAGTTTGAGAAAAAAATTATGATTGTAGTATGTTAGAAATAAAATTCAGCCCAGGCCCATCATTTTATTTTGATGATGGTAACCTATTACATTGTAAAATGAATCAACTTGAATCAGTCTAAAGCCCAACTAAATTTGATTTTCATACATTGTTTTTCTTTTCAAAGTTTTCTCTGTTACATTGCTAATTAATCACGAATTACTAATATTTTCTCCAAAAAAAAAAATTCTATTAGTGGACACTATTTTGTTGCCGAGTTGCTCTCGATCCGATGATTAGGATGATCTAGCTAATGATTTGGTACCAGAATTCAATTCCTACCCACTGCATTATTGTACCTTAAAAAAATAATTTTTAAGGGTGATTTTTAGACAATGGATCGAACATTGTCGATCCAATATTTGACCAAAAAAAAAAAAACAACTATTTTGTTATTTACGCATTTATTATTGGGTAATAAATGTCATCAATCACACTTGATACGTATAAAGATATACAGGTGACATAATGGTCAAATATGTAACAGTCAAAAAGCATTCTACAATCTTTATCAACAAAAAAAAAAAGAAGGCATTCTACAATACCTAGCCTTGAAATTTTAAGGAAAATCTTAAACTTGCTATTTTTGATAATTCCAAACTTGTTATATTTATTCTCAAGAGCCTTGGAAAATGTTTAGGTAAATCGACGAATTTATGGAAAATAATGACTGCCATAAAAGTTATTTCGTGGATTATACGATTCATATAAAGTTGGAAAAACATAATTGTATGTTTTAAAAAATTATGTATGATAAAATTTATTTAAAAACAGCAAAAACTGTATATATATATATATATGCTGAATACTCACTAAATGTTAAATCTTATATATATTAAAGCGGGAGACACTTTCATTTTGACCGTGTTATAAATTTTAGGATAAAATTAACATATGGTTCATAATAACCCTTAAAAATAGACTTGAGATAGGTTTTGTTACAGATATTTATTTAAAAAATCTAAATTAATAAAAATTTAATGAAAAAATATTTAAAAAGCTAAAAAAAAATCGGTTACAAATTTGGTTATTGATTTGGTTCCGATTCTGGTTTGGATTCGATTTTCTGGGTATATAGATTTAGGATACCTTTTTGATATTTAGTCGAGTTCGGTTCATCTAATTTAGTATTTCCTTATTTTGATTTAAGACTTATCCAAATATCCAAAACGAATTTTTTTAGAATTTGGTCCGGTATAGATCGAGTTCGGGTTCGAGTATTTATATATAAAAATTCGAAATTAAAAGAGATTTAATAAAAAATTCTAAAAAAATTCGTTTTTGATTTGGTTCGGATTCAGGTTTAGATTTGGTTTTTCAAATACACAGATTTATGATCTATTAAGGTAATTTATCGTGTTCGTTTCGGGTTCGGTTTCTCTAATTCAGGTTAATTTCGGTTCGGATTTTGGACCTCTAAAATAACATTCAAAATATCAACACGGGTTTAGAAACCAAATAAACACGGTTAAAAAAATAATCAAATCTCACACTAACGTGGATATATATCTAGAATATATATATAGAGCAATACATTTTTTGTTTTATGGTCGAGTATATAGAGTAATACATTATCATTACGAAACATGAATCTATAGTATTTTTTGTCAAAAAACATATATATATATATATATGTTTTTATTTTTTATTTTTTTATGTTTATAACTATAAAATTGATGTTAAATTGTGGAACGAGGCAAGTGGCTTTTAGCCTAATGGCAGTTGATAAATTCACTAAAGACAGGCGCACTTTTATGTTGAGGGATCGAGTCCTACCGCCTGCATTATGCAGGAACTTGGCTAATAAGCCGACCAGTTATGGTCCAATGTTGACAAAAAAAAAAAAAAAAAATTGTGTAACGAGCACACACGATCATTTGCGAAAAGCTAATACACATGATACATGTTAAACTAATTAAAATCGAATCTAATCGTACTAAAAGTGGAAGATCAAAGTGTAATAGCTTCCGACCAAATTCTGGTCACATCAAAATGATAAGAAATAAAATTCAAGAAAAGAGAAAAATTAAACCGAAGATTCCAATCACCCTTTATTGATTAATTTCTTTTCACATTAGAAACTAAGAATATTATACTCTTATGGTTCGTGGAAAATATATATTTTTAATTCGACATGAATTTTAGACCTCGTTGGCACGAGCTACACTACCCCATCGCACCTACCTTCAATCATCTCCTCCGACTTTATTTTTTTTTATCACCAATTACATCGATAATATTTTACCAATAACTCAAATTATAAAATTATATACTAATTTTAGGAATAAAACTAATGAAAAGTAGATATTTAACCACTTTAACAAAACCACTTTCTCTACTATTTTTGTTATGATATATTTTTTTTGTCAATATTGGGCCACAACTGACCGATTTATTAGCCAAATTTCTACATAATATAAGTGGTAGAATTCGATCCCAGAATATGCAAATGCGCATACATTTAATAGACTTACCACTAAGCTAAAGTACATATGCTCTTATGATATGTTCTATAAAAAAAATATTAGTTCCAATAATCGGTACTTTTTTGTAGCAAAAAAAATATTCAGTACATTTTCTTAAAAAAATTTCAAAAAAATTATGTTAGCTACATATTATAAATTATGACGAGTGCAAGATTTGTTTTATATTCGGGAGAAATCCATTTGGTTAACTAGTTAAGTTTACATTTGCTACCATTTTCATCACAGTTCAAAGTCGAGTCGCGTACATATCTCTAATTATACTATTTAGGGTTTAAGAGGTAAATTTGATCAACTATGAATCATATTTTGTCGATCTATAATTATTAGCCAATTAAATTTTGTTTCATAACTATCTAATAGTTATTAGAAGGTGATTAATGAGTTGGCTATCTTTTTCTGATAATGATTTAAGTGTTTTTTTCTCCATAATCCTTGTGGGTTTGTTAAAGATAAGATATAAGTATAATTAATGGTGAGAAATTAATAAAGGTAAAAAGATCAAATGGTTGAGCGATATAGACATATCCAAAGGGACAATAGATTAAAGAAGCATCAACAAAGAAAAATCTTAAGATGCCTTAGATAATCATCCTCGAAACTCGTTTGTGTAAGATAAAGAAGCAACAAAGTAAGGTAAAAAGTTTAGCTTAATTTTTGTCGGCAAATCCCTTCTCCTCCGACTTATTTGATTTTGTGTAGTCGTGATCGGAAAAAAAGATGGTGTGTTATCATCATATATATGTTAGTGAGATTTTGTATGTATTTGTACGTATTTAATAATAATAATAATAATAATCTTTTTTTAACTTTTTTTTGAAGTTACTTTTCATAATTTTAGTTAATTATAAAGTCTACAAATAAAACCACTGTTTTCTTTGTTTTAACAACAAACATCATAAAGGAAGATTGATTTTTATTTCATTAAATTTTATTTCAGACAATGAATCTGACCCTTGTACAGGTCAAGGATTATGAGACTTCTTCAATAGTTTTTAAAACAATTTTGAGAAATTTAACTAAGCAGTATAGTCTAGTGGATTAATTTGGATAAAATATAACTTTATTAGTTTTGAGTTCGATATTTCTCTAAATTGTTATTGTTTAGTCAGACCATCAATATTCGTCTCAAATATTAGTTGGCTTTAGACTCATACTTTATGTTGAAAAAATCAAACAATTTTGAGGCTAATGATCAATATTCGTCTTTTACTTGATTCTAATAATTTTATATTGTTGTTTCTTTATATAGATTGGTATCTTTTAAGATCTGAATAGACTGATGTTCAATAATAAATCATATTATTATTGTTTTATGCTAGCTAATAGTCTTTTCTAGTAATGATAAAATGTATTAAATTGTAATTTTGGTTTTGTGTCCTAATATCTGTGAATAAAAACAAAAAAATCTTTTAAGATCAAAAAACAAAAACAAAAAAAAATCTTTTTTCTTGATGATTTAAATTTTTATCGTGTAACCAAAAACCTTGTTTATCTTTTAAGAGACTTTTTTTGTCATATAAGAAACAGTTTTTACGCCTATCACTTCGACCACTTAACGTCTATATATTAATCCATATTTTAATATTGATACTATAGACACGTGCATGGTAATTTTCGATTCCATGAAATCAAAGTTTTCTAATTATACCAAATTAGAAAAAAAAATACGTGAACGTTCCAACCAACACATAAAAGTGATCACGTGAAATATATTATACGAGACTTTTTTGTCGTACGTAAGTTTGAAAATTTTTAGTCATTGTACTATGTTTTTTCTATACTTAGTAACTGTTTTAACTTTAATAAATGATATGTTCTTGTGTATAAATTAATAGTGCGTCTTAAAAGAGAAATAGTCAATTTTGAGGGACAGAGTTGGATTATTGATAATTCGACCCATACCTCCTAATTAATAAAGAGATTATCATTAGAATTAATTTATGTAACAAAAAAGGGAAATTTCTAAGGAGGACAGACAACTTTACATGCCTTGGAGAGCCAGTTTTTGTTCCAATTGGAAGTTGAATGTTTACTCTAGGTTTTAATTTTTTTTATAGGAAGAGTCAAAGGTATACTATACATAAATTCAACATCTAAAAATTATCTTAGTTAAGTTTATTCTAAATACTAATGCATTTGGTAACCAAAATATATGCCCTTATAATAAGAGGATTTATGTCATACTATCAATTTCTTGGGATGGATATATAGTTTACGTTTTAACAGTACGTATTATTGATGACTGATTCGAACTTCTTACGAAGAATATTTCGTGAGACAAACACAAATTTTATATAATATTGAAATCGAACTCAAATAAAAAAAGCAACAGAGGTAGCATTCATTAGTTAGTCGCGGTTGTGTTTATTAAGGTTACTAAAACTGTAATAATTTCATACCAAGTTAGAGCATCACAGACTTAATGCTCTTGTCCTTGTTCGTTATTTCATTACATGATATGTAAGATAATTCAACTTGTTTATACAAATAGCATTTTATATGATCTGGCTTTTAGTATTATATTTCAATGGGTTTAATCTACTATATACTATTGTTTATTTAATTACTATTAAATTAGTAATATAAATATTTTGCTTTGTAGTTAGCGACTTTATCTCAAAGACACAGAAAGTGATGGTAATCTAGATAATATTGACATTGCTTCTTAAGTTCATCTACCATTAATTTCTCAATTCATAGAACCAACTTGTTTCTCATTCGTTATTTTTGGTTTCATCTCGAATTATTTATATTTTTTTATTTGTGAAACGGTTACAAGAGAATAATGGTTTCAAAATTCTTTTGTCTTTATCGATTCTTAAAGTTTTTGGTTAATGAGGCTACTAATAGATTTTTTTTCTCTTCTGTAAATACCAAGCTTATTGTTATGTTACATATTCAATATATACATTAGTAATGAGGAAAAACAGTAAAACAAATACCAATTTTCACGATTTTTGTTTTCTACGTACGTATGTAGGGGTGTTTTCTTTTACTATGCATGATGTTTTTAAATAAAAATAAAATTATTTTCTTACATAAAATACTTGTTTATGTTTATATAATCGTTTCTCCCTAAGTATCAAAATTTTCGTAGAATCTAAAAAATCTAGCACATGTTTTAATCAAATGGTACATAATATAATAGTAAAGAAAGAGAATATAATTAGGTTAAATATCTAATCTTAAATACTCTGTATGAGATTAATCGATTATGACTGATTTAGAAATTAATAATAATATAAAATTTGACTATACTTATTTTTTGTTTTTATCTCTATCGTAAAAGAAGAATATTATGTCTATTGTCACTAATGATACTCAATAATCTCAAACATACACCACTCATATAAAGACACATATATAATTATATATGTACTTAGGAAGATAAAAACAATATTATATATATTCAAAACGAATAATTGAATGGAAAATATTGAGTTTAACTAATAGTTTATTATTTTTGTCACAAATTTCTTAGTATTATTTTATTTAAGTCTTCTAGAAGCAAAGCCATGAATGAAACTAAATGGAAAACAATTTAATTAATGAGATATAATATCAGTACCATCAATAACGAAATCTCTCCTTTTTGAGATCTTTTATTATCCTCTCAATTTTTTTTTAATATAATCTATTTTACAAATATATAGCATAACCACTGTAATTATCACAAATCTGACTTTCTTCTTTAATGTTTTAACAACTATATGGTATGATTATATCTTTTTACACAAATTTGAAATGCCTTATCTCTCTCTCTCTCTGTGTTTTTATCCCCTCCATTTCCAATATTCGACACGTAACAAAATAGATCAAGCGATTACGATTGAGACGAATTCTATAGCTCCATCTCCGGTATATATCCTTGAGTTAAACCGGTATGATACGAACTAGACCGGTTTAGGCTTTGGTATGGTGATTGGATCGAAGGCAAAGTGAGATGACTTTGCTCCACGTGGCTCTCATCCATTGGGTATGATGTTGGTCCATTGAGCTGTGAGGCCACTAGACGATCTAAAGCTGCCCAACTAGTAACGAAGCTAGTATCAACCACGTTGCTGACGTGGATATTATGATTAGATTCCGGAGAGCTGACGTGGCAATTATTGACTGTTTGACTATTAGGGCTTTCAAGATTTGGGAGTTTCATGAAAGGATCTAAGTTTAGCTCTTCTTTACAAGATCGCCCCATAAGTTCTAGAAATTGCTCGAGAGCATCCTCGTTGAACATCTGAGACGACGACGTATCTCCTCCGCCAGCGGCGGATAGTAAAGCTCCTCCGTTAGGACTGTTTAGGGTTTTGTTAAGACTCTTCTTCTTGAAGATACGACACACTACCCATCCTTCGTCTTGTGATCCTTCTCCAACACAAATGATACTCACCACCTTCAAAAATAAAATAAGAAGTACAATTATATATATCACCAATATTCTTTAGTATTTGTTTTATTGTCAATAATTTGATCAAAAAAATTAAATCTATATGTAAATTCTCGCAAATCTCTAACAATATCAATATCGCATGAAACGAATATAATTGTCTAACTAGAAAAAACAATAGAAGTAATTACTCAACCACTTCATCGAATATTTTTTTTTTAAGCTGGAAGTTGAAAGAAAAATAATTTTTTAGATTAATGTGTGTCTATGTATGGCACATGAGAAAATATATATTAAATATAGTTTTTTTTTACTTTACTTATTTTTATTTTCACAAAATTTAAATTTATAATGAAAACAAAAACATATTGTTGCGGAACATGTGATAGTTTTGATTGTGTTTTTAAATAAAAATCATGATTATAGGTTGCATAATTTCAAGAAAACATTATGTTATATAGTAATAACTTTAATAATAGTCAATGACTCATAGTCAAAACTTCACCATACATTTAATGATATCATAGAAATGATAGAATGCATACCTCACGACCAGTAACATCCTCAGGAGAAATGATGTTATCGTCGAGTCTATATTCATGCATGATCCAATCAGATTTTTGGCCATGAGGAGCACGACCTTTGTAAAAGACAAGAGTCTTTCTCATTCCAATTCTACAGCCATTGCTATATATGATCTTGTCGCGACCAGTTGCTTTCCAAAATCCAGCCGCAGTGGCTCGGTTAGTTCGTGTTCCTGTCGGATATTTTTTGTCCTTGTGGCTAAAGAAATACCAGTCGTTTTGTGGCGTTGTTCCTATTTTACACATCTCTGCATAACAACAAAATAATAAGACAAAATTAAACACAATTTATAATAATAAACCAAACCTAACTTAGTCTTTGTAATCACTTAGGTCCTAGTATGAACAAACAACAAACTAAGTGTACATTTTCTTTACTCCAGTCATATTCTCTTAAAAGGATACATGAGAAACGTCATGAAGAAAAAGTAATATGAACAAAACAACCATTTATATATATAAACGATAAATAGAATACGAACGTTCAGCAATTTATTAAATTAAGAGATTGAGATAGAAATAAACCGCTGTAAGTTTGTATGTTTTGGCAAATTACTGAAAGTTCATACTATATGAAGAATATTTATTAATTATAAATTGAGATAGAAATAAACTGCTGAAAGTTCGTATTTCTTGGCAAATTTCGTAGATATATACGAAGAATATCTTGTTAAATTAAGAGATTGAGAAAGAAATAAACCTTGAATATCCCAAGGCTCAAGCTTGTTGAGATCAACATCACGAATAACATCGAGATCGATATTGATGCTATTAACTTTCTTACGGAGATAGTACTGCAAAAGCTCTTCTTCGGTCGGATGAAACCTAAAGCCAGGAGGTACTTGAGATTGTCCATTCACTGATATGCTCATAGATTTTGACATCGTTAAAGAGGTTTTAAGATGAGAGCTCGAGGATCAAGCAAGAACAGAGCATGTATAAGATAATTTTTTATGTAACTACCAAAGTGAGAATTGTAGAATGAGAGAGAGCTAAAGGAGAATGAGTCATTATATATTTATATATAGATATTGTTTTCTAAATACAGAGATGCATGAGGAAAACGCATGTGTCTCTTTGTACAGTTTTGTTGTTTTGTTTTTCTCAATTATTAAATTCAATTCTTATCATAGGATTTTACATTTGTTTTCATTAATAAGTTTGAAAATTTTAATTATAACTCAGTCCAGAGCGTTTTAAAACAAAAAGCAAATAATTTTCCCAAGAGAAATTTAAATTTCACTTGTCTATATTTTAATGATTATTATTATTCCTTTTCTCAATTATTAGTTTACAGTCTCTCTATCTCTAGTACTTTCAAATTCATTTCTAAATAAATAAATAATTTAAAATAAAATATGAGCCTCTCTAAAGTGATACTAATTTTTTTACTTTCACAAGCTACAAATCATCAAATGTACACCTTTTTGTAATTTTTATTAATTACTTTCTTGAAGTAGTAAACCCCCACTAAAAAGTTTCAGAAATAAATTTAATAAAGATAAATTTAGATATATTATATAATTTTTAAATTTCTCTCTGGATATTTTATATTGAAAATATTATACAATTTTTAAATTTTTCTCTGAATATTTTTAATCGACAAGGTTTTATCTATAACTTAACCTCAAACTTCTAATAATATAACATGGGAGAAACACTATTTCTGAAATTAAATTCTCATTATTTAAATATAGTGGAAATGAGACTTAATTGCATGACAAATGAAAATTACGCTATATTTTTTAAAATAATAAAAACTAGTGTTTTGAAAATTGGATCAGACCGGCTGGTCCGACTTGTTGGACCGTGACTCGCTACTAAAATCGGTTCGAATTAAATTAAAACTTGGATTTAAGTTAAACCCGTAAAACCAGTCAAAAACTAGTAAATTGGTGATTCGGGTTAATATTAAAATCTGGTTCACTAAAAATTTACATCTTTTTAAAAAAATTTTACTATTATTTTTCTTCTTTTCGTAACAATATAAAATTAGAAGTCTTAAAACCAAAATTTACACCATAAAGTCTGTTTTTATTATATTTTCCAGATATTTCGATTATAATTTATAACTAATAGAGATGGTGTTTGTAATTAATGTTTATAAATACAAATAATATCAATAGATCATTTATATAAATGTGTTACTAATATGTATTATTTTATATTTTTTATTACGTTATCAAAACAAAAAATTTAAGTAATTTGAAAAAATATTTATTTAAAAGATGACAAATATAATTAAATAAAATATATTGATAACTTTTTCTAAAAAAAATAATTTAATACTTTTGTAGCTTATCAAAATTTGCTTACTTATTTATTATTTGAAATTTTCAAATGTATTATATTATCTCTGTAGAATATCATATTATTTCTCTTGTCATATTATTTTGAATCATGTCTTATATATATATATATATATATGAAATTCGAATAAAATATAAAAACCTGGTTTGACAGGTTAAACTAATCCAACTAACTATCCACTAACCTTACTGAGTCGGTATCCGGTCCGATTTTCAAAACATTAATAAAAGCAACTAAATTATTATTGTGAAAGGAGGAAAAAAATATATATCGTTGTAATTTCCAATCCTTATATATTTCAGATTCTGATAACAAAAAAAAAAATTATTGTGAAAGGAGGAAAAAAGAAAAGAAAAAGTGATGTAGTAATCAAATGGCGAAAAGAGTAGGACCCATAAAGCAACTAGATTGTAGGAAGCAAGCCCACATCGTAACGATGACCCTTGACCATAAAAATCTCTGTAGAAAAGCTCCCTTCAAACAATTTAATTACCCTCACTTCCATCTTAATATATACCGTCTTCTTTCTCCTTTTTCATTTCAATATTTCTTCATATATATATATATTGATAAGTTGAGCTCTCATATAATTATATGGACAAAGTCGATATAGGATATGTATGTTACATAGTTTCCATCCGGAACCTTTGGCTTTTTCATCTATAATTATACTACAAAAGTAACCAAAAAGGTTAATAATACTAAAGTAAACTAGTTGATGTGACAAAGATTGTTGTTTGTTTGGAATGTAAGGAGTTCATATATATATATATATATATGTATAATCTATGTAATGTGTGCATATATATTCAACGTGAGACATATATAATGTCTCAAACAAAGATAATTAACTTTGGACATTGAGTTTTCTGAGAATTTTCTGATAAACTATGGATTTGTAACTTAAAATCAATTAGCATGTGGATATGTGGTTCAAATATTATATCTATTAGATTATAATGATTATAATTCTCGATGTGAGATATCAATCTTAGAAACATTTTTAACATATTTTTTCTAGATGTAAATGAAAATCATTCTAAACATGTCATCTCGAAATAACAATCTTGAGTTCTGAGATTCAAGTCACGTAAACAGTTCTTATTAGGGCATTCAAATTAGTGAATTGGTAATGATGACGTCTTAGAAGTTAGTTGTTATGTTATGCTCGTGGATTATGTCGCTATATAAAACATGAGGTGAAAGAAAAGTAATGATGACGTCGAAATTACATATTAATCACTTACACTTTGATTTTGTAAATACGTATAAGAATAGTGTAGACACATAATTAGGAAGACAAGATTAATAATGTGTTCATGTGGTTGGAACTAAGACTTTTGTTACAATTAGTTAAGAGGCCTTTTTGCAATCGTCCAAACACAGAATCATTTTGTTGCTATTCCAGAATTCTATGCTTCTAATCATTATTTTTTAGCTTGAATAATGACATTACACCCAACCTTTGTTTTGTTTTAACAAGAACATGTGTTTATCGGACCTTATGCCTCGATGGAAATCCAATATTTTTAACTAATGATCAAAACCAACTGATATTTAAATGGACGTACGTCAGTACAACCAATACATACATTTCGTTTTTTTAATAATTTTGGTTGATAAAGTTATGTAAAGAAACTGTTACTTAAAATATGATTGATGAAATAGTAAATCTTTTGAAAAACAAAAGAGGTTTATGTAGTTTTCATTGATGCCCTTTGTCAAATATTATCCCATGCTTTTATAGTGTGTAAATAACATGCCGATTTATTCAATTATTGATTACATATTTTTTATTGTTTCTATTCAGCTCTTGATTACAATGTTTAATCACATTTTTTGCTCTTTTGAAATCTTAGATTTCTGATGTTTCGTATTTTCGACTGAAGTGTTTAGACAAAACATTTCAAAGTTTCAAACTGAATTCCAACATTGTTAGGTAATTGCACCGTTTCATCTATGAGTGAGTGTCTTAAACGCACGTGCATATATTATTTGAGACAAGTAATTTATTACCGGAAATTAAATGTTATAATTTTATTTTATTTTTATCGATAAGATCCGATTTATAGTTAAAACTTTTCATATTCTTAATAATATCACGTGACGAAAATATGATTTTTTGGAATTAAATTCGTTTGGGAAAAACAACAAATATGGCATTGATCAGCCACTTGACCAGAAACATTTTTCCATATAAGACGTGATATATGTAAATAAATATAGGAAGCAATAAGGAAATAGTAATTAGTTGGTAACACCGGCGGATCCACGTTGTGGATTGTGGGTGTATTTGCCTCCACAAACTTTTTTTTTTCTTACAATTTTAACTATATATTTTATTAGATTTTTAAAAATGCCCATATATTATTATTGATTTATTTTATGTTTGTCCCTATTAAAAGTAATTTCTAAATCTGCCCTGGTTGGTAATGATGGAAAATGATTGCTAAAAACTGAGAGTGAAGATAATAAAAATTAAGAAATAGTGACGATCCTCTAGAAAGATGAAGAAAGTTTGCATGGGAAGCAATCTTAGTTTGGTGAATTTTCGTCAAAATTTGTTAAGCCTTAATGGTGAAACGTCATGACTCCCCACACTCAGTTTTTCTTTAATGGCCAAGGGCAAATCTGTAGTTTTCATAGCTTTTGGACCAGTTATGATTTCCACGTTGTTCATTAATCTAAGCGATAACATAATCTTTTAACATGGTTTATAAAGTGAGTATTTCATACTTAGTATAACAAAATTGTCCAACATCACTAAAATAACAAAGAAGATTTTCTAATTTAAGAAAATTAATGTTGCACACACCCAAGAAGTAAATTAAGTAAACTGCATATAATTTAGCTGTCAAGTTTCTGAGATATTTTTTTGTAAAGATTCAAGGCAAGTTTTGTATCTGTTTTCAACGATTTAGTCTATAAGGTTAAATTCTGTCTAAAATTGGTCGAGACACCTTGTTCTAAACTAGTTCTTCAGTTTGGAATTGATTGATTAATGTAGTTGATTATCCATAGATTTTTGTCAGCTAAAATACTATCATTAATCATTTTTTAAAAATAAGATAATACATTCTTGTTGTTTATGGTGTTTTCGTTGATATGAATTTATACTAGTAAAAAAAACAATAACATAAAAATTAAATTCGTGGCTTAAAAAGCTACAAAAAACCACGAAAATTTATGTTATAGCCATAAATTTTGAAGAAAAGCCACATTGAAACCACCAATTTTCTAGCAACGACTGTATAGCCACAATTTGACAGCAACGAATTTTTTTCGTGGCTAGACCGTGGCTATATATCGGAGTTCGGAGTTGTAAAATAAACCTTTGGGGTACACAATTTGGGTAAAAGAATATCTAGGGTTTTATAGTTTAAGATTATTACCATACTAAATATTGAAAAGTTTACCCTCAAGATATTTTGGAATATATCAGATAATTATACATTTTAATTAAGAGTTTTTTTGGACAGGCGAGTGATAAATTTGATAGGCTGTGACAAAATAAAAAAACCTCAATAACTTCCAAAATCTGCTGGTTAATGATGCAGCTTGATACCTGATTTCGAATCACAATTAGATTTTAATAAAATCTTTGTCGTCTAATATTTGTGTTCTTATACATATTGGTATCTCTTGACGAACTTCGACTTAAAATAATCGCATGCATGAGATTATCAGGTGTGCGTATCTTGTAAATACATTTAATTATTACCATAATTTAACTTTGTTTTTGTACCATGATGGTCACATTGATGTGTTTGCGTACTCCATACATTTATTCGTATTTTACATTTATACAAAATATGTATTCAAATAATTGATTACTATTTTTTGTCAACATTCAAATATTAGTAAATTAAAGATAATGTCAATATGTCGCGTTTATTTTAATTTTTTAGAAAAATATGATATCGCAATAGCTGTATATGAGATTTGTCTCTTCATGATGATTGTGTTTTTATGTAGTGATATTATATAGCAATTTTTGTATAACTAGGTGTCCTAAGCTAGTGAATAGCGGTTTTACTAATTCCCGTAAAGGTGTAAATTTTGAAATGTACATTTTCATGGAAGTCGATATCGTTCATCAATTAGAGTTTGACTTAATTAGTATCAAATTTAGAAGTTATCTGAATTTGTGAAAACATATTAAAGCGATATATGTTTTATATATAAAGGCTAGCTACTAGCTAGTAACCAAACGGAACCAAGCAGAAATGATTTCGATCAGCTATTTTTTTCATCATATAAAATTAACTCCATCCAATTGCATCATAGTAAAAAACAAAAATCCAAATATAATTTTTTAAATTTTTCACAAGTGGCATTTAACCTAGTACTAGATGGTAAGTCCACTAAAATCACACATCGAAAGATCGAGTAATGCGACATTTATTATTATGCAGGAACTGGTTACCCAATATTAACAAAAGTTTAGTTTAATGGGCTTAATAATGACACAAGCATACGTAGGTTAAAGCAGCGTAAAGAAAGTTGAATGGGCTTTAAAAATGGGCTTAAGCCCATAATAATACACACGCTCCTAGGTATATTTTTTCTTATCTATTTTTCTATGAAGTGCCAGTTGGTTGAGGAATATTCGACCACGTGGCGTTGACTGACGGTCAAAATAACGGAATCCGTATGATTCGCTGTCACGTTCAAACGCCACGACAGAAGAAACCAATAAACAGAGTTTCTAACGGATTTTCTGACTTTAAGGAAACAAAATCGTTGGACACGTCACGTTTCACTGCGATCAATGTTCCCATGCACGCGGGACCACGTACGCGTGGTAAAGTCTTATGATTATAACCGTCGGATTAAAAAGTATAACTTATCTAACGGTGTATTTTTTTTGCAAGTAGTAAAATAAAATAATTAGAGAATTTTAATATTGGAAAGTGGCTGACCATAAACATGTGCATGCCTGCCTGTATTATGCAGCCTTCATGTGGATTTATCAGTGCGACACTATCCATCATCAAATAAAACTCTTATATATAAACTTTTTAATGAATTTGGATATATTTTTAATGCAATGTATTTAATGAAAACCAATTAATGCAAATCTATTAATCACTGATTGATGTTGATATGGAAAAAACTTATACATAGCGTATAAGACTGCCAAAATCACGCAGATAAATTGATTTTCACACCTTCATGCATGTGTTGTTAATACAATACTCATACAATAATTCTAATATTTTAAAAAATTAATCAATCTTTATTTTCCTTATTTTGATACTTATTAATGGCTGATTTGGTTTAACGATTTTTTTGAAAATTATTTAATGTGTTTTTAAGTTGAGAAAAACGGCTAATGATTGGTAGACACATTCTATAATTTGCCAATAGTTATTTGTCATTAAATTGTTGGCTAAATTGTCTTTGATTGAGAGTTTTCTACAAAATTGAATATTTAATAAAATAAGAAAACAAAATTGCATAAAATTCAACAATTACCGTTATAGTTAATAGTAGTAAATAGTGACAGATGAAACATTTGACGGCTCTGATCAAATAAAAAAGAATGAAGTACTAACAGACTTTATTAAAAGTTAGGACTAATATGATTAAAAAAAATAATAGGGATAATTTAAAAAGATAATAGTATCTGAGAAGGGCAGTTCTGGAATATTTTTGAGAATGCCAACCTGTCTTCTGTCTTTAAACTAGCTAAGCTCTGTCCCACAAAATTACAATTATCTCATTGTTTTTGTATCAATTGTTAAAATTCAAAAAAAATAAAAAACACACACACACACACAAAGCATCCAAAATATGTAAGGTAAAAAAAAAGAAAAAAAAGAGAGAATTTAGAAGGTTGTGCGAGAAAGTCAAGACCCAAAATAAAAAAAATAATCCATATATATATATATATATCTATTATTTTTTTCTTTTATCATTAACTAATTTTTTTTTCGGTTATAGGTTTTTAGATAAAATGTTTTATTAATATACAATTTTTGGTTTTTCGGTCATACTTATATATATATAATTTTTGTCAACATTAGATTAACAAAACCTGATACATAACCTAAAAAGTCCACCCAAAATTTTTTTTAGTTACTATAATGCAGCGGGTGGAAATCGAATCATGGTGCTAATTTATTAGCTTGATAATTCTAATCACCAGACTGAAAGCAATTCGGACATACTTTTTAATATATGTAAATATCTGATATACTTTTTAATACATACTTATATCTTTTACTTCACAAAGGACATCACATATGTAAATCAACTAAAATAAAGCAAAAAAAATTGATAAATCGATGAGATTATTCTCTTTTGTATAGAGAGAAACGAATCGATCAGATAAAAATAAAAGATTTTAAACTTTTTTCTCATCTGTATATATATAAATATATTTTTATATATTCTCCGAGAAGAACGGTCAAAGTTTTGGATTTAATATTTCCAAATTAGAAATAATATCATCGAGAATTTGTAGATATCAAGAGAGGAGGTTGAAGACAGCGAAGCAAATGTTTAAGTAGCGGACCCAACACAGATATATACACATAACATACATATATAAATACAGCAAAAAAGGTGAATTTGTGTCTCTGGCTTTTTTCTTCATATTTCAATTGGTTCTTCTCTCTTTCTCTCTCTCGCTGTAGCCATTGTCGTGGTTCCCACTAGCAGCTTTATTGGTTTCTCTCTTTTCGTTTTCTTCAATCAACACATACAGAGGTTTTTTGCTCTTCTTCTATTGTTTCACTCTTTTGAGGTGAAAACTGAAAAGTTTTGGAGATTTGGTTAAGGAAGTAATAGAGAGAATAAATTTTGAGTCTTTGATGTGAGTTAGGGTTTGAGTAAAAGAGATCAGATGGCTCAACAGAGACAATTTCAGATGGAAGGTAGTAATAGTAATAGTTTGAGTGATACAAAGTTAACGAAAATCTTTGTTGGAGGATTAGCTTGGGAGACACAAAGAGAAACAATGAGACGTTATTTTGAACAGTTTGGTGAAATCATTGAAGCTGTTGTTATTACTGATAAGAACACTGGAAGATCTAAAGGATATGGATTTGTATGTTCTGTTCATTCTTCTTTCTTCTTAATTAGTTTTTGTTTCTTAGAAAGGCAAAAGAAGTTTACTTTTTGATTAAAGGATTGGTTTTGATTTGATTAGGTGACGTTTAAGGAAGCAGAAGCAGCAATGAGAGCTTGTCAGAATATGAATCCTGTGATTGATGGAAGAAGAGCAAATTGTAACCTTGCTTGTCTTGGTGCTCAAAAGCCTCGTCCTCCTACTTCTCCTAGACATGGTTTTTTTTTTTCCACTCTTTCTCTCTTCTTCTCTAGAATGTAATGGGAATTAGCTTAAAATATTTGGATGTTTTGACTTGAATAACACGTAAAGGAGTGTTGATTTGAGGAAATATGATTTGTAGGAACAGGAAGATTCAGATCGCCAGGATCAGGAATAGGATTAGTTGCTCCTTCTCCTCAGTTTAGAGGCTCTTTTTCTTCTTCTACTTTTGTTCATCAACAACAACAGCAACAACAACAACATTCTGGTCAATTCCCATTTCCTTATTCTCCTTATGGGTAAGCTTAATCATCACTTCAATGGATCATACTTTTATGTAACAAATTAGTCTGATAGGTTTGTATTTCTTTCTTTGTACAGGTTCTCTGGTTATTCTCAAGAGGGAATGTATCCAATGGTTAGTTTATCTCATTGATCTTACACAATGTATGTTTGTTTCCGTTTTCATTGACTGAAGTTGTTCTCTGTGTATGTGTTTTCCTTCTTTGTTTGCAGAGCTACTATAATCATCATCTCTATGGAGGGCAGCAGTTTTCACCATATATGGGACATCCATCATCAGGATCAACAGGAATGTATCATGGCTTTTATCCTTACTATCCTCAATACAATGCAGCACAAAGTAGCAATCAAGTTCAAGTTCAAGCTCAAGCTCAAGCTCAGGCTCAAGCTCAACATCATCAAGGTTTCAGCTTTCAGTACAGTGCTGCTCCTCCTCCTCCTCTGTTGCAATATCCTTACATGCCTCATCAGCAACACTTCAGTTCTCAGCAACCTCCACCTCCAATCCTCTCCCTCCCAACTTCTTTGGCTCTATCTTCATCTCCATCTTCATCCTCTTCAACTTCAACCACAGGTTTGATTTCATGACACTTTCTCTTATTCAAAAACCATAGAACTCATTGTTTTTGAATCATCCTTGTGTGCTTATTTTGTTTTGTATCAGCTGTAACAACAACAACAGCAGCAGCAAAAACAGTAGTTATTACTGCAGCAACAACAAATCCAGAAGCAGCTGAAGCTAGCAACAAAGATGGTAATGAAGCAATAACAACAACAAAAACCATCAAGATAGAGGATTGATTCAGTACTACTACAAATAGCCAGAGCAAGAGGGACAAACTTCATTGTACACTAACTCATCATCACCAAAATCTCTTCAACATGTTCTAGAAACATTCATTCATCGTCTTTAGGATTCTAGAGTTTCAATTAGAAGTACTTAGAACGAGGAAGAAGAAGAAGAAGAAACCATCGTCAAATTCTTTGTTTTTTTTTTTTGTTTTTTTTTCAAGATTCACATTGCATTTTAGGTTAAGGAATCAAAGAGAGGCATTGGAGGCCTTTTTCTTAAGATTCTTTATAAAAAAACCAAAGATTGATGCAAAAAGCATCATCAGATTACATTCATTTTGGGGATTTCAGGTTCAGAAGAATTGTTTTATGTCTTCTTTTGAACCCAAACTGGATTTTGAAGCTTCGGATAAGCTTTGAAATCCCCTTTTTTTTCACATTTGTAATTCTTCAAATTGTTATAATTTTAATCACATTGCTTCTTAAATTTTATTATTATTCATCATTACTTTTTAAAATAACATAGTTCACTTTCACCTAGAATTTTCTCGTATTCTTTTATACTATTAATTTCCTTTTTTTTTTGTCAACTTAACTCACTTCATACAAATTGGGTTTAGAGTCTGGGTACATTGTTCACAAAAATTTGAGATCTAGATAAGCTTCTAACACTACGGACTAGACTATCAGCTTTATGATTAAGAGTACGCGATATCACAGGTAGGAGGCAAAGTCTGAAAGAACTTCGGTATCTGTAAAAATCATCCAAGTATAGTTGGAAAGCAGACCATCCATCGAATTCCTCATTCATCTGAACCAACTCTGAATAGTCTACCAAAAATTCCACCTCAAAAATCTACAAGAAATTAAATTTCCACTTTATAATAATTAATTTGAATTCGCGTGATCATTTTCTTTTAACGGTTCTCACAGTAAAATGATTATTATCTTTGGATTCCAAAGAGGATCTTATGAAGACAAAAGTACCAGTCAAAAGACCGTTGTAAGAAAACGGATCTTCTTTTCACAACTCTTATTAAATTATTATATTATTTAATAAAATATTATTTATACAAAAAAGTGATAGGCTTTTGAAATTATAAGGCCAAGCCCATTAACTTAATGGGCCATAAAAAGCCTATAGCTACATTTGTAAACACGCAAGCTTATGATAACTTGTTTATAACGTATTAAGTGTCGTTATCACATATGTATAGATATTTTTATTTATTAATTTAATTAAACAACTTTCTACGCAAAGGCAAAGTTAATAGATGGTTCTAGAATTCTTCTCCGATCCACAGAAATTTTTTATTCTTTCACCCTCCAAAAAAAATATCTATTTTTATTAATTTAATAAGTACTAGTGGCATTTAGTATTGAAAGTAATTTCATTTAACATTTAATATAATTTGCTTTTTGTAAAAAAAAAAAGGCATCCAAATTGAATGATGCATAAGCTGTTGAAAAAAAAAATCTGCTTTTAAAACCAATCAAAATTTCTAAATCAAACTTAGCCACACAAATACAATAGAAGCTTACGTGTCAATTTTGTGACCACTAGATCATACTGAGGCGAATATCTTCACTTCCGTTGAGCTATTAGGTAACTGACACGTGTAATGTGGGCTTAGAAGTAGAGGACCACAATCACCGAATCACTTGCGAACACAGAAAATCAAAACAATGGCCCATATTAAGCCACGTCAGCCCAATGACGGCCCGCTTTATTCTACACCGTTAATTAGATTTTCCCACATTGTTAATTCTCTGAACATATAAGTCTTCTTTCTCGGAGAAGATATTTTTTTCACGATTTGAGAAGTTCTGATCCAAAAGATACCAAACAATTTCTTCATCTTCTTTGTCTTCACTACAATTATCTGATATTTGTTTTTAATCCTTGAGTGGATTAAGATCTAAAATCTCGTTGATCGAGATTCTTGGTTCGTTTGACTTTGTTACTATTATCGAGGTCTGTTTTTTTTTTTTGTTTCTGTAGTTTTTGTTTTGGTTTGAGTTCTGATCGATGGGGGAGATTGTGGTTTTAAGTAGCGATGATGGTATGGAGACGATGAAGAACAGAGGGAAATCATCGGAAGTTGTTCAGTGGGAGAAGTATTTGCCTAAAACTGTGCTTAGGGTTTTATTAGTCGAAAATGATGATTCAACTCGTCAAATCATCTCTGCTCTTCTTCGAAAATGCTGTTATAAAGGTCGATTGATCTTTTCTTCATTTCCCTTATGTTTATATATATGTGTGTTGATTTTCGAAGTTATGAGATATATTATGAATGAACTGTGAAATTAAACTGGATTCCTGCTGTTTTTGTTTCAAAGCAGTGGTAGCTGTTTCTGATGGTTTAGCTGCGTGGGAGATTTTGAAGGAGAAATCACATAACATTGATCTTATACTAACAGAGCTGGATTTACCATCTATATCTGGTTTTGCTTTACTTGCTTTGGTTATGGAGCATGAAGCTTGCAAGAACATTCCTGTCATAAGTACGATGGTGAACCCCAAAGTCCTTTATACCTATGAAAATGCCTCTTTATGAGTTTTGTCTTTTTGTACTCATGCTTCTTTTTGTTTCAAAATGAATAGTGATGTCTTCGCAAGATTCGATAACAATGGTGTTGAAGTGTATGCTGAGAGGTGCTGCTGATTATCTAATTAAACCCATGAGGAAGAATGAGTTGAAAAATCTATGGCAACATGCGTGGAGAAGACTTACAAGTGTAAGTTATTTCCCTTTTGTGTTTTGAATTTTGTTACCTTGCGTTGATTTGTAAGTTTGAAAAATCTTATTGTGTGTTTGTTTATGATTCAGCTACGTAGCGATCGTACTGCTCATGCTCAAAGCTTACCAGAGCAGAACCTTGAAAATACTGATGAAACCAGTGCAGATTCTAGATATCATTCCGATCAGAGAAGTGGTGCTGAGGTATAAATGTTACCGATGACTTGTTATATGGTATAATATATGTTTTGGTTATTTTGTGTAAAGTTGTGGCTGTGAGGTCTTCATCTTGAGATTGCATTTTATTGTCACTTTTCTAGACCAATTGTTTGTTGCATTTCAACGAAAGCTGATATTGTGTATATGGTGCAACTTATGCAGTACAACGGTCACAATAAGCTAACGGATGATGCCAAATCACGGAATGAAAGAGAAGAGGATTCGGGTAGAGCTGACAAAAAGCTTAAATCATTTGGTGTGACAATGAATTTGATTGGTGGTATCGACAACCGACCTGAGTGTGTCTATGGAGACAACACTCGTGACGAGTATGTTGGTCCAGAGCTTGGACTCTCTCTGAAAAGATCTTGTTCTGGAAGTTTTGAGAACCAAGATGAAAGCAAGCATCAAAAGCTTAGCCTCTCTGATGTATCAGCCTTCTCAAGGTCTGTTTGCTTGCTTGAATAGATAATGTCTCAAATCTATTGATTAGAGTTTTACTCATGAACTTGACTTGACTTGCAGATTTGAGAATAGTAAGCCAGAAGAGAAAACCGTGGTTGCTTTAGAGGCCAGTAGTTCAGGTGAGCCAAAGACACCATCTGAATCACATGAGAAGTTAAGAAAAGTAAGATCTGAACAAGGAAGCGCCACAACGAGTAGCAACCAGGAGAATATTGGATCATCAAGCATGAGTGGACAATGTGTACAGAAAGACTTAAGCTTCCGTAACCAAATTCCTCCATCCACAGTTACAAATCGAGTGCAACATCCGCAAGATTCCCCTTTACCAGTTGAATCAAATCGTTTAAAAGCTAGCAAAGAACTAGAAGTTGGATCTCAAAGCACGTGCAACAACAGTGAGGTACTAGCAGGACAGAGTAGCAGCACAGAGAAACCAAAGGAAGAAGAAAATGTGAATGTACAACAAAGTTGGAGTCGAAGTCAAAGAGAAGCTGCATTAATGAAGTTCCGAATGAAGAGAAAGGATCGATGCTTTGATAAAAAGGTAAGAGACCCACAAGCTTCACCATCATCACAACAGCATATGAATAAAAATACAGGATCGAATTGATTAGAAAAATGGATTACAGGTTCGTTACCAGAGCAGAAAGAAGCTAGCAGAACAACGTCCACGAGTAAAAGGCCAGTTCGTTCGTACCGTCAATTCAGACTCATCTACTAAAGCTTGAAGCCCAAAAAAAACTCTTTCAAGTCTTTCTCAATTTCTTTTTCCGATTTTATAATATAAAAAACTTATTTAGAGTTGTTATCTTTAGTGTGCTTCTTTGTACTTGATTGGCATCTTCTCAGAGCTAATCGGAGAAATTGGTGCAACTTTTGTATATATGTATGCAAATGATCAAGCTAAGCTAAAATAGTGATTCCAATTTCGTTTGCTATATGTAAAAGACCTAATCTTTTCATGGGCTTCTACACAGGTGTTATCTGATTGTTCGTCTACATCTTTGTATTTGTTGTTCGAGAAAACTATGTGAGATCATTTCTTTCAAGTGTAAAAGCCTATTCCATTATTTATGAGGTGTTTTTATTCCTTATACAAGGTTTCTTCAGCCACTTTCACCTAATTTTGCAGTGTGGTTCTTAGCTCCTCCAATTGTTATCTTAGTTTTTCTTTTACTTCTGGTTCTATAAACGTTTTAGCAGGACGACGACCCTGTCATAAACCAAAAGTTTAAAACGCCAACATTAATTTTCAAAATCCTCCTTTAATATAGTTGGCTAAAACTTTGGTTATCGTCATAGACGGACCTAAAAATTATATTTGTTGGGGATAAATATATAATATAATAATATAGGGGGCATAATTTAAATTTTACATAAAATTACACTATAAAATATATGAAAAACAAAAGTTGATGGTGGCAACTGTCCACCGGTGATTATCGCGAGAGTTCAATTCTTCTTAACGGCAACATTTAAAAAAAAAAGCTTTAAGCACTCTTTTTGTTTAGGCTCTGTTCTTGTGATATCATGTGCTTTCACCAGCTTATGGTGTTTTTGTCATGTTGTAATAGTTCGGTTTTCTGTTTAAGAAAAAAAAAACGGACCCAATCATATAGGTAAACCGTATCTCGGAAAGGTAAACCAAACCGGAAAAAAACCAATTGATTGATTCCTTAACGGTTTAAATTCCAGACCGGTCAATAGAGACCCCCAATCATTGTAGGTGTATGACAGCAAATATTACGGTCTGTAGGACTCGTATACGTGTCTCTCATTCTTACCGTTTAAAAAGATCTCAAGGCAGATGCAGATAAGAGAAGAAAAAAGGTACAAGGGTTCAAAAAAGGTAGGTGGATCTCGTGAAAATTTGCTGATTTTTTTCAAAAAAGGAAATTTCCTTTATTTTGCCCCGCCTTACTACCTCCATTGAGATTCTTCTTAAGCTACTGAATCTTCCATTTGTTGTACATATATATCACATCATTCATCCCCAACTTGAATCTCGTCTTCTCTTCTGGTGAGTTTTTTTTTTTTTTTTTTCTTTTGGCTACGAATTAGGGTTTTCAATTATTGCCGCTCTCTGAATCTTCAAGCAGCCACGTTTTAAGCTAGGGTTTAGGTTCTTCATAATCTGGAATTGGTCTTTCGATTTTTATTATTATTTTGTTCCAACTCGTTTCTGTATTTGTTGTTGCATAGCTGCGTTGTTTTGATTTCTAGATTCATCAGTTTTAAGCTTTGACATCTGGAATTGCTTTGATAGGGACGCTTATACAGTAGTTTATAATTATTGAGGTCAAACTTGGATTCAGTATTTTTGCTATGTCTTTAAATGTTTCTTTTGGGGTTTTGACTCTAGTTGTGATATGGTGTAATTATTATATGGTGTAAAAGCGTTGACTAATTTGTTTATTTAAGATTCCTTCTTATGTGTATTACTTGAAGAGTTCCTCCTTTTGTAGCAGTAAGCAGTAGTGGGATACATGTCTTGCTCCTCTGATTTGATATTTGTATAAATCTGCTTTCTTTTTGTTGAACCAGATTACTAATTGAGGAAACCTATTGTGGCATTGAATTGGGATTCTGCTATCTTATTTTATAGGTAACTGATATGTGGTTTGTTTTGTTATTGAATTCTTTAGGTTCAGTAGGATTTTCGTTGTTGTCTCATTTCCTTAACTTTTTCTTTTCAGATGGAGTCTTCAAGTCCCCAACAGTCTCACATCATTGAGGTTAATGTTGGGAAATCTGATGAACAAAGAATAATGCCGGCAAATAAAGTCTGTGGAGAAGCACCGTGTGGATTTTCAGATATAAAGAATGCTTCTGGTGATGCTCAGGAACGCACTGCTTCGATGCGAAAGCTTTGTATTGCAGTTGTGTTATGTCTTTTGTTCATGAGCGTAGAAGTTGTTGGTGGCATTAAGGCCAATAGTTTGGCTATATTAACCGATGCAGCTCATTTGCTTTCTGATGTTGCTGCCTTTGCGATCTCCTTGTTCTCCTTGTGGGCTGCTGGCTGGGAAGCGACTCCGAGGCAGACTTATGGGTTTTTCAGGATTGAGATTTTGGGAGCCCTTGTATCTATCCAGCTCATTTGGTTGCTCACGGGTATTTTGGTTTACGAAGCCATTGTCAGAATTGTTTCTGAGACCAGTGAGGTTAATGGATTCCTTATGTTTCTTGTTGCTGCATTTGGTCTGGTGGTGAACATCATAATGGCTGTTCTGCTTGGCCATGATCATGGTCATAGTCATGGGCATGGACATGGACATGGACATGGGCATGGGCATGGGCATGACCATCACAGTCACGGTGGAAACCATACTGTTACCACCCATCACCATCATCATGATCATGGTCATAGTCATAGTCATAGTCATGGAGAAGACAAGCACCATGCTCATGAAGATGTTACTGAGCCATTGTTGGACAACTCAAAGCCTCAAGTCACGGGAAATGAGAAGAAAAAGAGAAACATCAATGTCCAAGGAGCTTATCTCCATGTCCTTGGGGATTCCATCCAGAGTGTTGGTGTTATGATTGGAGGAGCTATAATTTGGTACAAACCTGAATGGAAAATAGTAGATTTGATCTGCACGCTCGTATTTTCAGTAATTGTCTTGGGAACAACTATCAACATGATTCGAAGCATTTTAGAAGTACTGATGGAGAGTACACCAAGAGAGATTGACGCTACACAACTTGAAGGGGGTTTGCTTGAAATGGAAGAAGTAGTGGCTGTTCATGAGCTTCACATTTGGGCAATCACAGTGGGAAAAGTGCTATTGGCTTGCCATGTCAATATCAGACCAGAAGCAGACGCAGATATGGTTCTTAACAAGGTAATTGATTACATCAACAGGGAGTATAACATTAGTCATGTAACAATACAAATTGAGCGCTAAAAGCAAACAGGATCTTATGATGAGAGGTTATTGTATCAACATTCTCGTTAACAATAAAAAAGCAATAAAGTTTCTACTTCTTTTCACTTTCTCGTGTTCCTCTGTTTTTGGTTATATTGGTATAGTTATATGTCATGTTTGGCTGAGCACAAGTAAGCACTATTCCTCTTCTAGGAAGAAGCTTTTTGTCCTTGTTTCGAAAATGGTGAAAAGACACAACTGCTTAGAACAGATGCGTCATCTTTTAACTTTACTGAGATTAGGTGTTTCTTCACTTAAGATTCATCATCTTCCTAGGAGTTACAAGGCTTGTGATTGTTTTATGATTGATTGTTAGGGGTTTAATTGATAAGTCACAAGTGGGCCATGTTTGTCCTGAGAGTAAGTAACCGGAGCTTTAAGTTGCATCAACAAGTACACACAGAGATAAAGTCTCCCAAACTCTGATTTATTGATTAGATCTCTTAGGCATTCTTAAAAGTTATGTAAAGGTTAAAATCTCTATTTACTTTTGTTAACGGTTCTGGTTCTTATTATGAACAGTAGTATGAACAAAAACTCCAGAATGCAGACAAATTTAATCGTTTTTTCTGGGTGATTTGTGTTGGATCTTGTTTTGGCTGTGTTAGAACTTAACACGTGAGATCAACAGAGACCACAACTTAGAACATGGATAAGGTTTTCTCTTGTGGCTTATTAAGATCCAATGTGTATTTGCTTAAGATATTATCAACAAGTATGGAGTAAATATTGCAGATAAGTAAAGGGCAAAAAGGGAAATATTGTTTACATGAAAAGTAAAAGATAATTTACAGACAAACACTGGTTAGTACCCTTAAAGCCAAGGCATAGACACTTACATGTTTGATAGATAAAGAGTCCACAGATTCACGGAGATGAATTGGGTTACAAAAAGCTTATTAATGTGAAAACACAAAATCAATGGAAGTTCTCTTCTTCTTCTTCTTCATCTTCTGTTAAGAGAAGTCCCCACAATTGTCTGTCTTTGCTGCAAGACAAAACTGCCACAGCCAATAATGTTTTTATGAGGGACCTTTCTTCTGTCAGAGACTCTTTCTCTCTCCATTGCTCTGCTCAGCCTTTTACCAACTCATCTTCAGTCCTCAAACTAACAATTGTTGTCATATTTTTACCTCTTTGTTTTCTTCTCTTTTATCTCTCATGTCTCGTTTTCAGTTTACCATTTTCTCTTCATCATCAATTTAAGACCATTGTTCTATATAAAGCTATCATAAACCAGAAGTGACTACGTTAGCTTCACATTTATTACTTCTCATCATTGTCCTACAAAGAGAGAGTGATAGAGATAGAGACTGAGAACAAGCTGAGCTTTCTAATGGAGGAGATTCAAGGACAAAACAAGTTCTGTGTAATGTATCTTATCTCAATTTGGAACGTTTTTGTTTTTTTTTTTCTTTCTTCTAATCTTTTTTCTATTCAACTATTGAAATCATAGATGTAGACTTGCATTTATTCCTTCCAAATAAGTCTAAGAATTATTGCATTCAATGCTTTGTATGTTTGTTATACTAAAAACACTAACATTTCTGCACTCAACTGTTTCCCTCTCTTTGAAACATTCCATTTTTCATTCTTATTTTGTTTCTCTACATTGACCCACTAACCAAAACCCAAAACTCAATTTCCTTGACTTTAATTCTCACTTCTTTCTTTTCTCTTACTCACTTAGTAAGGTATTTCATTCCTCTATTTCTTTTCTCTCTTGTAGCCTTTGGATCAAAAACCGAATGTAAGAAGAAGTCTACAAGTTGAAAGATCTGTAGAGGAAGAGGATCCAAGCTTTCTCTCAACTCCAAGTGGGCTACAAGATACAACAATTCCATTTCTACAAATGTTGCAACAAAGTGAAGACCCTTGTCCATTTTGGTCCTTTAAAGACCCAAACGTTCTAGCACTTCTTTCTCTTCAGACACTTGAAAAGCCATGGGAACTTGAAAACTATCTTCCACATGAAGTTCCAGAGTTTCACTCACCGATCCATTCTGAAACCAACCATTACAATCATAATCCATCTTTAGATGGATTCATCTCAAGCCAAGACCCACTAGACAATGCAAATTCAAGACGAAAGCGCAAAAACAACAACTTGGTGACATCAAAGACGAGAGAAAAGAGAAAGAGGAGAAGAAATAAACCAGCAAAAAACATAGAAGAAATGGAGAATCAGAGAATGACACACATTGCTGTTGAAAGAAACCGAAGACGCCAAATGAATGTTCATCTTAACTCACTCCGTTCTCTCATTCCATCTTCCTACATCCAAAGGGTATAAACAAAAACCACACATGAAAGTTTTTGATCAAAATTTCCTTAAGTAATGTTTGTTGTTATGTTCATAGGGAGATCAAGCGTCAATAGTAGGAGGAGCAATAGACTTCGTTAAGATCTTAGAGCAACACTTGCAGTCTCTTGAAGCTCAAAAGTCAACTAAACAGAGTGATGATAGCACAGAGCAAATTCCACAAGATGACTTTTCTTCGAACGAGTTACGTGTGACTAAAGTAGAACAAACTAGCAAAGTCAAAGTGGATGCGACAGTGATAGAGAGTCATGTCAATCTCAAAATTCAATGCACAAGGAAACAAGGTCAACTTCTCAGATCAATCATT
This sequence comes from Lepidium africanum, assembly GCA_900406405.1. NCBI lineage: Eukaryota > Viridiplantae > Streptophyta > Magnoliopsida > Brassicales > Brassicaceae > Lepidium > Lepidium africanum. The sequence continues at coordinate 74,031 of OVAX01000166.1, forward strand.
TTACTCGAGACTCTTAGATTAACAGTTCTTCATCTCAACATCACATCTCCATCCAATACTCAAGTCTCTTATTCCTTCAACCTCAAGGTACTTGTAAAACCTTAAAACAAATCCTTCAAGATTATAAACAATGCCGAAAAAGTTTCATCTGTTTTGGTTTCTGTATTTGCTCAGATGGAAGATGACTGCAATTTGTGTTCAGCCGATGAGATAACGGCGGCGATTCGTCAGATATTCGACTACTGATTAAAGCTGAAACATCGAAAAAGTAACGTTCATTAGTAACTGCGTTTTTTTTGTTGGTAATGTAAATGGAGTCTTCTTCTCGGCATGGGACTTGACTTCGTTTTAGGGTACTCTTAAAGTAATGGTCCCTACTTGATAATAGATGTATATTATGAAGTTTGACCTCTCTGTCTTTATTACATTCATCACTCAGAAATAATCATCATTGTCTTTTTGCTTTTGCTTTTGCCCTCTTTTTTGGGGTTTGACTTTTGTTCATTATTATCTATCCTTACCTAGACAGCTTGGGTCTTAATGTTTGACTAACTACTCGGCCCAAATCTGAAAAAGCCCATTAGACCCACTTCATGTTTGTAATAATCAATCATATCACACTTCAAATTGTGTAGACTTATGACAAGGTGATGGATACGATAGCATCCGGTTCTCCAGTTCAGTCTGGGTTGCTTTTTTTGGTTTTTTTTGTCAAACATTTGAATCGACCGATAATAAAGTCTATTCTAAAATCTATTTTTAAACTACAATAATGTAGCAGGTAGGAATTAAATTATGGTGCTAAATCATTAGCTGGATCATCCTAACTAACAGACTAAACAATTTGATATTGGTTTTTTTGGTTTGAAAATGTAATAATTAATAGGTATCCACTAAGCTTCAGTTTTCTTTTGGTTTCAAATAAGTAAAATTAAATTAAATCCAAAATAATATTGGTTGAATTCTGAATAATTATTTATAATCAAATACTTAGGAGAATTTATTTTGAGTACTTGCAACTAAAATTAACCAAAATATTTTAATACAAATTAGTTTCAGTTATTATTTGTTTATATTCGATTCTCAATAAATAATCAAACTAAAATTACATTAGAACAAAATAATTCTTTGCCCGAAATTAAAACTGAACCAAATAGCTATACTTATAACTAAATACTCTGAAAAATATAATTATTTGTCACTTAAAAGTAATCAAAATATTTTAATACAAATTAGTTTTGGATTTTTTGGTAATATTCAATTCTCGATAAAAACTTGAACCGAAGTTACTAAAATTAGAATTGAACAATTCTTTGTTATAAATTAAAAGCAAATCAAATACCTGTTTTCGATTCAGTTTGATTCGCGATTACGATTTGATTTTTACTTTTAGGACTACAAATTACAAAAAAATTTTGGTCTGATAAATTACAATTTATGTTATATATATAGAAGTTATGACAAATTTTAGTGGATATTTGAAAATGTTCTAATATTTATCAAAATTTCACAAAATTAAAAATAATTTTTGGAAATCTCAGTCACTAATTTATAAAACCAAAAAAAAAACTAATCCTATCCAATGAAAACTCCAAGATCACCTGTACGTCTGCCACGTCAGCACTATCCTGATCGAGAAACCCAAAACGAGTGGTCGAATTGTTTCCGACTGCTCTCTCACAGAGAAACTCAAATCTCACAAAGACTTGTCTTTTTTGGTTTTATCTCACAAACTCTTCTTCTCCATTAATCTCAGATAATACTTAATTCGTTCTGATTTGTTTAGTTTTCTGAAGCTTGAAGCTCTGAAAAAGCCATGGCTTCTCTTTCAGTCTCCTCTTCTTCAACCATCATCGATTCAAAAGCTCCTTCTCTTCGGCAAGCATCCGCTTCTTCTCCATCGTGTATTTCACTTCCCACGCTTCCTTCTCAACCAATTCAGTCTCAAAGCAGAGCTGCTAAAGCCACTGCTTATTGTCGCAAAATTGTGAGAAATGTTGTAACGAGAGCTACTACTGAAGTTGGTGAAGCTCCTCTTACTACTACTACTACTACTACTGATGTTGAGTCTACAGAGTTACCAGATATCGTCAAAACTGCTCAAGAAACTGTATTACCTCTCTCACTTTTATCTCCTTTTCACTGTAACCTTGAAATGATAATGATCCTTGATTTGAATTGAATTTGATTGAAGTGGGAGAAAGTGGAGGACAAGTATGCTGTTGGTTCACTTGCATTTGCTGGTTTTGTAGCTCTTTGGGGATCTACTGGAATGATCTCGGTGTGTAGATGAATCTTTTGATCGGTAAAGCCTTAGATTCTAGCTTCCTTTGATCTGATTTCATGATTGATTTTGTGAAACAGGCAATTGATCGGCTTCCATTGGTTCCTGGTGTTCTTGAACTTGTAGGCATTGGTTACACTGGAGTAAGTTTCTCTACTTCTACCATGTTGTCTTTGTAATCGCTTCAGGAACCCTGGATTTATATGATTCATAACATCACTTTTAGTTAATAGATTAGTCCTCTAATTTGAGAATCCTAACAAATGTTATCTAGTGTATCATTGAGATCTTGATATCACAAATGGATTGCTCCATCTCATGAGTGCTTTTGAATCTCTCAAGGATTTGTTTAGTTCTCTTTAATACATTTGTGTGATCTATGATGATACTTGAACATGTGTTTTGTTTTTTATGTGTGGCAGTGGTTCACTTACAAGAACCTGGTCTTTAAACCAGACAGGTTAAGCCCCTTCTCTATATGATTAGTCTGTACTTGTTTTCATATAGTATTGAGATATGGAACTCAGATTCTTTAGGACATTGTATTTCAGGGAAGCTCTGTTTCAGAAAGTTAAGGATACATACAAAGACATATTAGGGAGCAGCTAAACCAGAGGAAGAAGAAGAGCCTTTTAAGGCTATTCATGAAATTGAATGAAGGAAAATCAAAGAATCTAACACAGCACATCTTTCCTTCGTGTAGCTAAATAATTTTCGTCCTCTCTCCCCATCTCTCTGGTCGTTTTAGTTCATATTACCATCCATTTATGTCAAAGTGTTGTAAATTCCTCAAGACTATATATGAGATGTGTCTTTCATTTGCAAATGTTTTCTATTCTTTCTATTCTCTCTTACCCTTCATGCATAGTCTGAAAAATTGACCGAGACTACAAAGTAAAGACTCAAAATACCAAATCATGGTGGCAATAGCGTGTTCTAGTAGTTGAACGTGACTTCTAGAGTTTTAAAACTCTCAGATTCGAATCTCCCTTGACACGCATTGGTGTGTGACATTCTCAAGGATTTTCACATGGTTCCCTTTGGTCTTTGGGTGTAGTCGGATCTTATATCCCGTGCACTCGAGCTTCCAAATTCGAACTTCTATGGATACGTAATTGTGTGTGGCATTCTCAAGGGTTTTTACATAGTTCTTTTAAATTTTCAGATGTAGTCGGATATCATGGACCTCATTGATTAGAAAATCGAAATTTATAATGATTGTTGAACAAAACCATCTGAGTTACAGAAAATAGAAATCATAGACACTAAATTATTGATAGTCCTGGGCATTGCGGAATTTATCTGAGGGCTGCAGCTCCTGGGGATTTCAGTGCGTCATCAGACAATGGGAGATTGTTTCGGATGGCATCGTAGGGCAGCAGTCATACGCTACCTATGAGCCCCGACAAGGGTGTCGCTGCTAATCTGAACACGATGTAGAGGGACTAACAAATAGTCCGATTAAACCCCAAATAGACCAGGACACCCGGGTTACCTTAGCTTGGTTGAAAAAAAAATAAACTTAGCTTAGCTTAGCTTAAAGAAAAAAAAAGCAGTTTTTGTAGTCCAAAAAGATTGAAGCCCAAATAAATATATAGGCCTTAAGTTTTAGGTCCGTTTTGAGTACATAGCGCGTGTCATGAACCAAACAATGCGCGTTGAATTGTTCGAGAAGTGCCCTAGATTCCAGGGTCCACTGATGTTTCTAGTGTAAAAGACACGTGTCCATAAACTGGTGGAGAAGATGAACGATCTTTTGTAGGTCCCACAATATCAAGATATTATCACACATTGACTATTTTAACCTTGAGATACTCCTGGATTCGTGGCCTGTAAACGGAGATAGTTGTGTTAGCGATGGACAAAATGGAAATTCATAGAAAGCTGATTCATCTCATCAACCACTAAAAATTTGACATCTGGCAATTTCGTACTAGTTTTTTTGTAGCCTCGCAATAAATCTAACATTAAAAATCTCATTACAAAAAAGAAAGATTTATTAGTTTGGGAAAGATAATTATAGTGGCTGAGATTTCTCCATCTCCGTAGCTTCTGGTTTCTTTTGTTCTTTGTTGTTTCCTTGATCAAAATAGCAAAACACTTTCCTGCTTCTTCTTCTCAATTTCTTACTATTTTCTTCTCTGAGAAATCGAAACTTTAGATTCTAATTTCAATTATGGGATCTTCATTGAGTCCAGGCTGAGTTGTTTGTTATTAAATCTCTCTAAGGTACTTAATATCTCGAGATTGATTTTGCTTCATGTTGTTTTAATATCTGAAATTGATGAAGAACTTGAGTTGATTGTTTGTTTTTTGTGCATTAGTGGAATTTTGTAAGAGAAGATCTGAAGTTGTGTGTAAGTGTTTAGTGATGGAGACAAATTCTTCTGGAGAAGATCTGGTTATTAAGGTAACTTACTTATATTAAGGCATATATGTATCTGTGAGTGTGGTAGGTGAAAAGATAGTAAAGTTTTGTTACTAATATAGACGAGGAAGCCATATACGATAACAAAGCAACGTGAAAGATGGACTGAGGAAGAACATAATAGATTCATTGAAGCTTTGAGGCTTTATGGTAGAGCATGGCAGAAAATTGAAGGTTGAATTGGTTTTCTTTGTTTATGTTTTTGGTGTTTGCAAAGGTTTTTCTTCTTTAGACTGATTGGGTTTTGTTGATTCATTTGGACAGAACATGTGGCAACAAAAACTGCTGTGCAGATAAGAAGTCATGCTCAGAAATTCTTCTCTAAGGTAACTGTGACTTGAAACTGCTGTTTACATCCTCATTGGCTTTATGGTTTATCCAGACAGGCGAGTCTTCTGCTTCTTGCTCTAGATAGATTATGTATACTAGTAATGAGGAATTATAAGTTTAAGATAGTTGATGAATTCATGAGAGATAGAGAGTATAATTTATGTCTATATGTGTTCATTTTAAGCTTGTTCAGAAGAGTATAATTCTGTTTCACTTGGTGAATCATGTACTTAAGATAACTCTCATCTCTTAGGTAGAGAAAGAGGCTGAAGCTAAAGGTGTAGCTATGGGTCAAGCACTAGATATAGCTATTCCTCCTCCACGACCTAAACGAAAACCAAGTAATCCTTATCCTAGAAAGACCGGAAGTGGAACTATGCCAATGTTAAAAACAGGTGTGAATGATGGAAAAGAGTCACTTGGTTCAGAAAAAGTGGCAGTTCCTGAGGTGATTTTTTCATGGTCAATGACATCTTGTTGTTGTGTCTTTTGTTGCTTCTCATCTAACTGGTGTAGATTGTGTTTTTTGTTTTTTAGATGGCTAATGAAGATCGGCAACAATCTAAACCGGAAGACAATTGTTCAGATTGTTTCACTCATCAGTACTTCTCTGATGCATCCTCCATGAATAAAAGTTCCATGGAGACATTAAACGCAAGCACTTTTCAAGAGTTTTTACCTTCACAGGAAGAGGTAAAACCACTTTCACATTTGATCTTTAAGGTTTATGGCGATTAGTACTTTCAATGAAACTTAACATGGGGGAGGAACAGGGGAGTCAGAATAACAAAATGAGAATGGAGTCAAATTCAGAGAATTGCAGTGATGTGAATGCAAAATCTCTGGAAAACAGTGTGGTAAATAATGAGCAAGGACCTAAGACTTTTCCAAGGCCTATCCCTGTGCTAGTACCACTAGGGAGCTCAATAACAAGTTCTCTATCGCATCCTCCTTCCGAGCCAGATGAGATTAAGGCTCCAAGATATAGTCATCCCCACACCATTGCAGGCGATTATCAATCATTTCCTAACCATATTATGTCAACCCTTTTACAGACACCGGGTCTCTATAATGCCGCAAGTTTCTCCTCTTCGTTTTGGCCATCCAATTTTGGTGGTTGTCTATCTGGTCAAGAGAACTCACCTCCGAATCTGGCTGCTATGGCTGCAGCCACTGTTGCAGCTGCAAGTGCTTGGTGGGCTGCTAATGGTTTGCTACCTTTATGTCCTCCATTTAGTTCAGGTGGTTTCACTAGTCATCCTCCAACTATTTTTGGACCATCCGGTGATGTCGACTACAGAAAAACAAACACCTTACAACATATTTCAGCGCAGAGCAGAGAGAGGAATGATCAAGAGCTCTCTGATGCATCAAAGGCTCGATCTTCATTGGACTCAGAGGAGATTAAAAATGGTTATAAACCAGATTGTCATGAGGATCCTTCTCCAACAGCTGAGACTGATGCAAAGGGTTCAGATGGAGCAGGTGACAGAAAACAAGTTGACCGATCTTCATGTGACTCAAACACTCCCTCGAGTAATGAAGATGTCGAGGCAGATGCATCAGAGAGGCAAGAGGATGACACTAATGGTGATGTGAAAGAAGGAAATCCTGACACCACTAATCCTCAAACTTCAGAGTCCAATGCACGTCGTAGTAGAATCAGCTCCAATATAACCGATCCATGGAAGTCTGTATCAGACGAGGTACTTTAGACCAAAGATTAACTTCCTTTATTCACATGAACAAATCCAATTCTCATACTAATCACATATAAAATTTCCAGGGTCGAGTTGCCTTCCGAGCTCTCTTCTCCAGAGAGGTATTACCACAAACTTTCTCATATCGAGACGAACACAGAGATGAGGAAGAAGAACAAGAACAACAACATAGATATCCAATGACACTTGATCTTAACTTCACAGCTCAGTTAACTACAGTAGATGATCATCATCATCAAGAAGAGAAGACAAACACAGGATTTCTTGGAATCGGATTGAGTACTTCAAAGCTAAGTAGAGGAAGAACAGGTTTCAAACCTTACAAAAGATGTTCCATGGAAGCCAAAGACAGCATAATCAGTAACACTAATCCTATCATTCATGCAGAACAGAAAGATCCCAAACGAATACGGTTGGAAACACAAGCTTCAACATGAAACTCTACTTTATCTATTCTGTATTCTGTTTTAAGATTTCAAGATATTACTGATACATTTTCATTGTCTTTTGAGGCCTTTGTATTTGTTTCCTTGTTCATAATCTTCCTGTAACATTTGACTCTGTATGATCAAACAAATCATAAACTGTTTAAATCTTATTCTCCAACTTCCTTCAAAATCACAGAGTTAGTATATGAATATGATTGTCTCTGTTACCAAACGTTACTCATAGCATTGTAACGAGAGCCTTTGCGAAGAGTACGAGTAACCTTTAGATCTCACACATTCCGTAATTTTTAATCTTGCTTTCACAACAAATATATATATAAAATATGATTAGAACCAAGAGATTAGCGTTTTGGAGTGAAAATAGGAGAGCTCGAGGTCCAATGGTGCAAATTGTTAGCTATTCAACAGACCATTAGTCTCCAATTCCTCAATTTCTATACTCACATCTGCACCGTCCATTATTCCACGTATACCCCTCACGATCTTTCCACGTGTAATATCTCTTTCGCGCTCTTTAGGTCCAAAATCCAATTATCTTATAATAACCAAATTAACTTCAAAAACCAAAGTGATTTCTTAAGTTTCTAACAAAAACAACTGTGCACACACGCTTGTCGATATACAATAGTTTTTCACAATTCCCAAATAACAAAAAATTCATAATTCCAAGTCCCACGAATGTAGCTTTTGATGCATTAATACAAACTCTTAATTATTCTTTAACAAACATTATACAAAAACATCTTTGTATTCATTGATTGTTCTTACCTAAAACCTGAAATGCATCCTCTGTTTCTTCCTTCTTCTTCTTCTGCTTCCTCTGCTCTGTTTCTACTTCTTCTCCTTCTCTTAACTTTCCAAACTCTAACTTCCTTCTCTCTTTCTCATCCAGAAGCTCTCCATTCACCGGAAAAGTGTGGAAACTTCTCAGTCTCTTTCCCTTTTCACCTCTCTTCCTCTTCCTCTAACGCTTTTCGACTCTCTTGTACAAACTCATCCACTTTGTTTCTTCATATTAACCATCAATCTTATCGTATTATCGAATTCTTCACTGATGGTCTTCTTGTAGACTTTCCTTCTTCTCCTCCTTGTCGTCAAGTCAACGACTTAAGATCTTTCCCTTTCTCCACAAACCAATTCTTCTCCATCTCTTTCGAAAACGTAATCGGTCTTTACAACTGTGAAGATTCCTCTCTTTGTAAAGCCGGTTGCGAAATCGACGATCTCTTTGGTTGTGATGGTCGAGAAGAAGATGAAACTTCCGGTGGAGATATTGTATGTTGTTATCCTTTGTCTGATCACAGTGCATGGCGTGCTGGTGAAGATTTCTCTGTGTTTAGTAAATATCAATGTAGAGGATTCTCTTCTTGGGTTGTTCCACGAGGGACAACTACAGGAAAACGAGGAGTTAAGTTAGAGTGGGCAATTCCGAAAAACTCTTCGGAGTCTACTTGTGATCCTGAGGCTCAAACTGTTAACGCTACATCCATTGAAGGAAGTGTTCGATGTGTGTGTCGTGATGGCTTCGTTGGTGATGGCTTTGTTCATGGAACCGGTTGCTTAAAATGTGAGTATTCGAATCCTTTTCATGGTTTCAATTAGATCGGCTAAGTTTAGTTCAGTTCTTTGAGCTGAGTAGTTTCAGATGAGTGTTACTTGAGCTACAAGCAACTAAATTGGTTTACTGTGTATTAAGCTTGCTATAGAGACGGAATTGAAGTATATGGAGACAAATGCGAGATTAAGAAACACAACAGGAAGAAACTCACCATTTTAGCTGGTAACTATTGATCATTTCATCTAAATAACTCTGAACCAAAGTTCTTACTTATATTCACGAATCATTGAATCATCTGCAGGTGTTTTGGCTCCTCTGTTCATACTTGGCTCACTTTTAGCAATCTTCTGTCTTCTAAAGCGTCCGGAAACAACTCACACCGATATACAGTTTGATCACTCAACCACAACTACTACAAGTGTTTCGTTTCGTAAAGGTTACAACAAGACTCGTCTCTTCACATACCGTGAGCTAGAAGAAGCCACTAAAGGGTTTGAAGAATCACATAAAATCACACAAGGCAAAAATGGAACTATCTACTCAGGCAATCTAAAAAACGGTACACGTGTGATTGTCCATAAGGTTCTCTGCGGAAACCAGATTGATTTCATGGAGATTTCGTCTCAGATTGATCATCTATCTTCAGTTTTGCATAGAAACCTTGCGAGAATCATAGGTTTTTGTATGGATATTGGATATAATCCACTTGTTGTTTACGAATATCCGGTAAATGGATCGCTTGGAGATCGATTGCATCTAGGTCTTGATTGGTGTAAGAGAGTTAACATTGCAGCTGAAGTAGCTGGTTTACTAGCTTTACTTCAATACGAGAGTTATCCACCGATCTTACACAACAACATTGGTTCAAGTTACATCTTCTTAGACGAAGATTTTCAAGCTAAAGTCACAGGATTTGGATTACTAAAGAAACAAAGAATTGATACTAATATGTACGATTTTGCAGTTTTGCTTCTAGAGATTGTGACTGGTTTAAAGCAAACAGAAGAGACAGTGACTCAAGCATTACAAAGGATTAGAAGTGGTAAGCTTGAAGAAATTGTGGACCCTTCTATGTATTTTCATGAGCAGCCTGTAGCTTTCAGAGAGCAGATTGGTTTAGTTGCTGATATAGCAACTCGGTGTGTTTTGTTTGGTAATGATGGAAAATTTGGTATGGTTGATGCAGCTAGAGAGCTGTTACAAATCGCTGGAAATAGCGGTTCGTGCGGTTTTGATAAGAAAGGAGATGGAATTGAAGAAACGTTTTCGAATTCAAGTTTACTTCAAATGATTTCTATGTCTCCTGATTCTATCTATCTCCCTAAGACTTAAACCAAAAAACAAAGGAACTTTAGTTTTTTTTTTAATGTATGTAAAACGCTTTGCTTGAAAGTAAAGAAAAGTTATTTTTGTTTGTTTTTTATATTCTCAATTACGCAAGATCGTGTTATATTATAAAAAAAATCGTGATTGCGATTGGAAGTCACGATTATAACAACGTGCAGGCAAAAAAGCAAGAAGAAACTTCATAAACCAGTACAACCTTTGATTTTTTTTTCCTTATTTGATTAATCTGGAAAAGAATTTGAAAGGTTGAGAAAGAATATCTCTGGTATCAAATTCGATTTTGACTAAATCATTATGCTATTATTAAACTCGGATTTCTCGTATATATAAACATAGCTCTGTTTTTGCAGAACCTACATCTGTTTTTTGTCCCTTTGAAACGTAAGAAGATCCAAACGTAAGTTTTAACATCTATCATAAGCTCTGTTTCTCCATCTTTACATTGTGTGTAATGTTTGAGATTTTGATGTGATTACAGATGAGCGAAGAAACGTATGAAGAAACTCAAGACTCAAATCAATCTCCTCGTCCTGTTCCAAAACTGAATGAGAGGATTCTCTCAACTCTATCCAGGAGATCTGTAGCTGCACATCCATGGCACGATCTTGAGATCGGTCCTGAAGCTCCAAATGTGTTCAATGTGGTATGTCTCTCTTACCTAATAACCCAAATATGCCTTCTCTAATCTCAGTCTGTTGCCGAGTTGCTCTCAGTCTGGTAGTTAGGATGATCCAGCGAATGATTTGGCACCATGATTCGATTCCTATCTGCTGCATTACGGAAGCTTAAAAAAGAAATTTTAGGGGTGGACTTTAGACTATGGATCGGGACTTGTCGATCCAATTGTTGACGAAAAAAAAGTCTCAGTCTGTTAACTAAGACCCTTCACTTTGCATCAGGTGGTTGAGATCACAAAGGGAAGCAAAGTGAAATATGAACTTGACAAAAAGACTGGTCTTATCAAGGTATGTGAAATCTCCTCAAGACAGTGATATTTTCTTCTCCTTAATTAAAACTTATTGCATGATTGACATAGAATTCGATCTCAGGTTGACCGGATCTTGTACTCTTCGGTTGTTTATCCTCACAACTATGGATTCATCCCTAGGACATTGTGTGAAGACAACGATCCACTTGATGTTCTTGTCCTTATGCAGGTAACTGTGCTCTCACAAAATTATAAGTAATCATCAAATTTTCACAATCTTTCTTTTAACTCGATTTAGCTTCTGAGTGGCGTAGGAACCAGTGCTTCCCGGATGTTTTCTTCGTGCTAGAGCCATTGGATTAATGCCCATGATTGATCAGGTTTCTCCTCTCAACTTGCATAACTCTTTAGAAATTGCTTAAGAATCAATCCTGCAAATCCAAAACAAAATTCTTCATCATCAATAGAGCTTTGGTTTATGCTTGACCAATGAATATTACAGGGAGAGAAAGATGACAAGATCATTGCAGTGTGTGCTGATGATCCAGAGTACAAACATTTCACAGACATCAAACAACTTGCTCCTCATCGTCTCTCTGAAATCCGTCGTTTCTTCGAAGACTGTAAAGATCCTCTCTTAGTTTATCACAGCTGATCATATATAAGCAAACCACTCAACAAAATTCATTGAAATCGTGTTTGATTTATAGATAAGAAGAATGAGAACAAGAAGGTGGCTGTGAATGATTTCTTACCATCAGAGAATGCTAAGGAAGCAATTCAGTACTCCATGTAAGATTTAACAGTTTGATTGGTTACCAGTTTGATTATTTCGGATTTTCGGTTTTATGATTTAAGGTCTCTTCGGTTATTATTAAAGTTTGGTTTAGTTTTGAAGTTATATAATATTAATGGATCCGTTTCGGATAAGTAATTCCAGCCGAAATATATATTTATAACTAGTTTTTTAGTCTAAATAGTTTGGCTGCATAGATTTGGGTTTGGGTATAGATTTGAGTAATGAATCTGCATTGTTTGGGAAAATTACAGGGATTTATATGCTGAGTACATCCTCCATACCTTGAGGAGATGAATAACAACAACAAATTATATTTCTTGACGGAGCAGAGATGATTCTTCGCAGCATCCGCATATAAATATATTTTAAAATGTATGAAAATATTATCTTATATGTCTCATAATTACATGATTTTTTTTCTGTTTTCCTTTTTCCTTAATGAATTTTTTCCACTTTCCCAATTTTTGTTAAATTGTAATAATATGAAACAAATATGATATGAATGAGAAAAAAAATTTATTCAAATATTGTCAAGTCTTTGCTTGGTTATTCGAGTATCCATTTGGATTTCAAATCGGGTTTTAGGGTTGGATCTTTGGTTCTATTGAATTAAGATCTATCAGTATTATTATTTTCCTGGTCAAATTTGATTCCAATATAGATTGGATTCATGTTCAAGTATTTTATCCAGTTTGTTCTAAAATTCATAAAATTTTTAAAGAAAAATATTTTAAAAAATCAAAATTTAATAAAAATATACCGAATAACCACTCGGTTCGGTTAGAGTTCGATTTTACATATATATAGATCTAATCTAAGATCTATTCAAATGTTTTATTGGATTTGATTGGTTTGGTTCGTCCGATTTGGATTTTGATAATAGTTCATGTCTAGTCAAGTCTTCCACAAAATGGGCTTTGGAAACTCAATAGGCCCAAATAAACCAGACCATACCATACCATTATATCATGGAATATAACTTGTTTTTACGAACCAAACAAAACTTATATATGAATGGAGACACGTGCAATATCTATATATAAAAACAAAATATCTCTGGACGAACCAAAAAAAAATCTCTGTGTACAGTAGATATATAGAGTACAGTGAATAGATTTAAATATAGTTATGACAAAAAAAAGATTAAAATATAGTTTTTTTTTTCTTTTTGTCAATCACGATTAATAGCACAAATATAGACAGAGAATGTGATAGTGTGGATTGTGTGGATCCAACAAATTGAGAAAGCGACTAAACGTGAGTAGCATATATTTAGACAAGAATTGGGCTTTTGGATTTATTAATTGGGCCTCACTTTTTTCTTTTTATAGGGACCACACCTAAGATATGGCCCGACAAGTGTACATGTATTTATGTATATATAAATGCTTATGGTAATAATGAATAATGGGAACAGTAAAATGAATGTGAATATATGAGAGCTGCATGCAGAAGCAGCTGACTTTTGCTGCTATTTCAGACTCCTTATATATCCATCGAAGTCAAATACATTATTATTATAATTTAATATTTATGTAAGTGTAAAATTATTATAAATTTACATTTAAAAAGGTCAATAAATAAATATATAATTATATTTTTGCAAATTCAATAGTGTTTTTTGGCTTTTAGAGATGAGACAACCTGAAGGGTTTGATTCCTTTGTATTTATTTTTCCATAAGAATTGTACCCCACCTTATATTTTGCATTTATGTTTCATGACCATTACCATACGATAATAAGCAATATATAGAAAAAGGTAGATTCCAGACTAAGATAAGAAACTAAAACACACTTTTTTAGGTATGTTATACGGATTATACGGATATGTGTTTATATTTTCTGCCTATTTGAATATTCAGAAAGAAGGTATATTCGTGGGCTATATATCCCTCTAAAGAATAGTCCAGATCCTTCCATAAGGTCTGAGAATTTTTTAGTTATTAAAAAAAATTGTCAAGTTTTTATCGGTACAATAATTAAGATGATTTAGCTAATGACTCTAGTAATTTAATTTATTTTCATTACATATAATAGATTAAAGGAAGAATTTAAAGTGTACGTAGGCTTTAGATTATAGATTGAATCAATAGTAGTTTTTTTACATGTTTAACTATATGTTAATAAAATGTAATTAAAATATAATAAATATTAAGTGGATGTGGTTAATGTTTATTTATGCAATTTTTAATTGGAGTTCTACTCTAACTAAAGTATAATCTAATGTGAGAGGATTTACAATTTGTATTAAAGATAGATAGGGTCTAGTCAATCCAAAAAAAATATGGTAAATAGTAAAATACTATTTGTATTTGGTTTATTTTACTTTTTTTTTTTTTTGGTTTAATGGTTTATTTTACATAAAAATTTACTATTAAAGAACTTTAGTTCTTTTTTGCACATGAGCTTTTAAGATGCATGCTTAAAGATGATATATGATTCCTACTAAACAGAAGGTTGGCTAGAGAGAGAGTCCTAGAGTCTGGGGGCAAATTGACAACTGGAGCATGTTGTTGCCATTATCGCACCACCAATTCTTCATTTTATGATATTAAATTTTACATAAAAGTTTATCATAAAAATATGGACCGCCTTCTACTTCACCACTACCACTTCGATTGCGACCGATCTTATTAACATATCTCTTTTATGTTTAATTATATTTACACGAGTGACTCTACAGATATCGTTACAGTCCAATATAACCTAAAACTAATTATATTATATATACAATCTCTTTATATAAAGAAAACAAAGAAACCCTAATTTTCTAAAGGCTATTTTTTGTCTTCACATCATACACACCTCCATGGATCTAGCAAAAGCCACCCCTCCCATGCCCCTATCGATTCATTAATAACCATATATATATATATATATATAAAATCATCAATGCTTTTTATTTTCTTTTGAGAAATATTCATGAAATTTTGGATATATAGGTTCATTGGTAATGGCTTTCATTGCTCAAAAAACTATAAAAAAAAAAATCGTAGCACTGAAATTAAACAAATCGTGCTCTAGATTTATTTTTTGTTTTTATTACTTTAGAAAGCTAATTTTTTATTTATGAAATATTTTTGGTTATGGAAAACTAAAAACCTATAACCAAAATTTATGAACTTTACAAAAATAAATTTCTACAGCAAAAAAAATTACAGTCAAATTACTTACAACAAAAAAAATCTACAGCAAAAAAACCTACAGGCTAAATCATACAGCAAAAAAAACTCAGAGTTACAACTCTTACCAATCGGCCCCATAAACATGTATCATAGCAAAGGAAAGTGTATTTCGTTAAGTGGTTGAGTACCATCTCTATAGCATTTTCCACCCAAATTCGATTGCAAGAAATCATGTTTATTTTTATCACACATAATATTATTATACAAACTTTAGAGTTAACTATATATCAAGTTTTATCGATCTGTTGACAGAAAAAATATGTATTGTGTTTAGTTTGGATCTATGGTATTTTTTCAATAATTACATCAATAAGTATTATATATGAAGTTATCTAATTTCTTGAAATTGAATTCCAGTAGAAAAAAGTTATAGATTTTGACATTTAACTGTTTGATGAAATACATATCTCCAAGTTCATGGTGAATATATATAAATATAAAAGTGAACTTTTATAACACTCATTGGTTTTGGTTATGTGATCCAATTACAATAAATGAGGATATGTAAAGAGCATGGCCTTAGCATTTGAAAGGATAAGAAGACTTTGGAGGAGAAAGAAGATTCAAGGAAATGGAGAAAAGCAAAAGGAAAGAGCGAGTGGACATTTAAACAAGCAAGTTAATAAGTGAAAGTCAGTTTTGTTTTGTTTTTTGAGTATACAAATTGTGGTCCTTACCCTAAACACCATCTTTCATTATCAGATGCTCGTCTATCTATATTTACACCTACTCTCCATCATTATCATAAGCTAATTTGGTATCTTTATTTAACTACTACTATCAAGTGGATTTGTGAAATCCTAGTTTAATCCCACAAAAACACTAACAAATTACAGCATGATACAAATCGTTTTAATTAGAAAACGTCACTAACCTAGCATGTTATCAATCAAATATATAGAATGTATTCAAAATTTTAAAAATAAATGCTTTGATATAAATTGAAGAGTGAGATAAATAGAAATAGAGAGGTCCCCAATGGGCTAATAGGGCATAGCTTCATAGCTTTGAAAAGGACGACGCAATGGTTTCCTCGTCATTTCTTCATATTTATTGTATTATTCTTTTTCTCTCTACAAAAAGGATTATAAGATAGATGTGTATACATATATATTTAAATATTAAAAGGAGAAAAAGAAAGAAAAAACAAAAACGATTAGTATTCATTTATATAAACAGAAAATTAGTTGTATTGATAGGAAATTTTTGGTTGAATATCACATTTGGTATATTTTCCACCTGAACTTGATTTTCGAGAGTCGCATTTGTCCATTTAATAAAGTTTTAAGATTAATTATGAATCGAGTATTATCTATCTAATTGTTGACAAAAAAAAAGTTAATATTGCATTGTGTTGTGACTTGTTACTAATCTTGTTTATATTATCCGGCCTAATAATTTAATTCAATCAGTCATATATATATATATATATATATATATTAATTAGGGGCGTCATCATAGTATAAGATGTGTTTGAGAAACGTTAGTAATTTACAGAAATTAAGAAGAAAAGCCATGCATAAAAGTGAATCATATCAAAAGCAAGTTGATTCATTTGATATATATTTGCTACAGAACTTTGATTAAGATAGAAAACAATTCTTATTGTATTGATCATTAAGATTCGAATCAATAACGATAAAACAGAAGAAAACAATGTATCGACTCGAAAGCTTTTATGTCCAACCAATTATGTACTAAAGATGAGATATTGGACCACGTTTATCAATTCCTTTACCTACTGCTTGATCATTTCTTTATTTTCTTCTAACCAAAATTTCATAAGCCGCTAATGAAAATTTGTGACATATATATTGATAGCATTAAAGAGTGGTTTAAAGTAGTGATCAAATAAAACCATCGATTAACATGAAACATAACCAAAACTAGTACATTTTCTTTTTGTAAAGTTATATACTTTAATGATTACCAGCTATTGATTTTACAATTAAACCGAAATTTGGACAAAGGGATCGTGAAGGGTGCTTAGTCTTTGTCAGGACCACGTACGTACACAGTTATAAGATTAACATTGACTATACGTGAAAACTATTAATTATTAGTTAAGGATTTTGCCAGGGTTCAAGTGTTACGTGTCATATATTTGTAAGGTAATTACTACATTACTTGTTACGTGGATTAAATCAAAAAAGACATTGTTAAAAGTTATTTGTCTTGAGCCATAAACTCTTAAGATTCTTTGGCCGCTCCAAGAAATAAGATATCTCTATTTTCATTAATCAATTTTATTGATTAAAGGAATTCCTAAACATCATTTTATTTTATAACTTGAACAATCCAGTTTAATAGAGTTATGACTAGGTGAAAACTTTTTTCTGAACTGGTTCAACAGATCAACATATTATGATATCCGATTAATTTTAAGTAAAAAGAAACCATATAATACTTTTAATACCACACTTGAATATGTTTAATTAGTTTTTAAGAGTATTCAAATCTAAGATAAGAATTTACTAGTTTTCAGATTCCAGTATTACTACTTAACTACGTCCGCATGAATTTAAACATTCTAATTGGCAAATACAAATGTGTCTCTTTTTTTTTTGGTCAGCTACAAATGTGTCTATATATACATGATTGGTAACTCGTGAACTGATATTTCAGATTTGATAGACTAAATTACGAATCTAAAACATTCTAGTTCTTTATTTTTGTTTGATTATTAAGTAAAAACCAGTATTTAATTATTTATATTAGGTTTAGTGTTAATGTCTGAAATGTTTGTTATATAGGTTTATAGATCAGTCGTGAGGTTCTCATTTTCTGCCGACCAAAAGAGAAAAGAGGTTCTAATTTTTCTCTTATTGTAGGATTATTGGTCATAGACACGAAGTCCCAAACATGAATTCAGCCTTTCACTGTTTATGTTTCTTTTAAAATATTTAATTAGTGTGATTATCATCTAATAATCCTTTTGAAAAATCATATATATATATATATATACTCACATATATGTAACACTCAAACACATACACATTGAGTAATATTATAACCAAGACTGTACATGCCAATTTTGTCTATATAACATAAAACAAAAATTGCAAAAAAGCTGTTATTTCGATAACTAGCAATTAGTAGGACGAGATTGTTGATTATACTTATTAATCATTTGATTGATTTATAGTTTTAAGATTCTAATCTAAAGAAAAAAACAAATAATTCTCCCTAAGCCACGACATTATCATCTCTCTTTTCCTCATATCCCAACCATCGACTATGTAATTAGCTGGAAAAATCTGATCGATTTAGAGGAATTTAGTTGGCAAACGAATAATACTTTTGTACGAAGAATTATTAAAAGAAATAATAACATGTAAAGAAATAAAAATAAAATAAAAAAGGAAAGAAGAAGAAGAAGAAACTAGGATGGTGGTAAAAAGACAATAAGGTCACATGAACTGAACCAGATTATTCATGGGTCCCTTTAGATTGGTTCTCTTGCCCATATCTCTCCATCATTCTCATCATAACATTATGACATTCATCATTTCTCTTCTTCTTCTTTTCTCATTCTTCTTCTTCAAATCCTGAGTGATTTCTTTTGTTTTCTTTCTCTGACTTCAAAGAGCTACCTATATAGCTTGAAGCAGAAAGAGAGATTGTTCTGATAATCTGATCCATGATCAGTGAAGTTAGGCTAAACCCACTTTCTATTTATGTATAATTAGGTAATTCACATCACCAATTTAACTTTTTTGCTTCTCCAATTCTACTTCCATTCTCCTCCTCTCATTTCAAAGTTAGGGTTTTACAACTCTCCTCAGTTCCTAATTCATCCAATCCCTTCCTTAAAACCCAATCTTAGCAACACAATTCGAGATCTGAGACTTTTAAAGATGATGACGGATTTGTCTCTTACAAGAAATGGAGAAGAAGAAGAGGAAGAAGAAGGAGAAGAACTAGAAGCAAAGCCATTAAAAGAACCAGTAGTAGTAGCAGAGAGAGAGCATATGTTTGACAAAGTTGTGACTCCAAGTGATGTTGGGAAACTAAACAGACTTGTGATCCCAAAACAACACGCAGAGAGATACTTCCCTTTAGATTCATCCTCAAATGAAAAAGGTTTGCTTCTAAACTTTGAAGATCTCACAGGAAAATCATGGAGGTTTCGTTACTCTTATTGGAACAGTAGTCAAAGTTATGTCATGACTAAAGGTTGGAGTCGATTCGTTAAAGACAAAAGGCTTGATGCTGGAGATATTGTCTCTTTTCAAAGATGTGTTGTTGGAGATGGTACTCGTTTGTTTATTGATTGGAGGAGAAGACCTAAAGTCCCTGAACATCCTCACTTCTCAACTGGAGCTATGTTCCCTAGGTTTTACAGTTTTCCAACTTCCACAAGTTACAATCTCTATAACTATCAGCAGCAACGTTTTCACAATGGTTATAGTTATCATCAAATTCCAAGAGATTTTGGATATGGTTATTGCGTTAGGTCAATGGATCAGAGGATTGATAATTCAATTGCAGTGGCTGATCCTTTAGTGATTGAATCTGTACCGGTGATGTTACAAGGAAGAGCTAATCAGGAGATTAATGTTGGAACTGTTGGGAAAAGGCTGAGGCTATTTGGAGTTGATATGGAATGTGGAGATCAGAACGGAATGACGAATAGTACGGAGGAGGAATCATCATCTTCCGGTGGAAGTTTACAACGTGGAGGTTCTCAATCTTCTTCTTTGTTTCAGCTAAGACTTGGAAATAGCAGTGAAGATGATCACTTCTCTAAGAAAGGAAAGTCTTCATTGTCTTTTGATTTGGATCTATAATGATGATGAAATTAATTAGTTGGTTTTTTTATATATGAAAAAACACATAATTCTATATATGTGACAACATAATGCATTGATGATTTCATTATGAATCTATCGAGAACTGATATGAATATGCATATATATGGTTTTGAATATACAATAACAAACAGATTTCTAAACCGTCTGAAATTTCATACAGATTCTCGATAGTTATAGTTTACCGGTCGAAAATTCTCAACAGTTATGGTTTACTAGTCGAAAATGCTCGACTCAAATTTTATATTTTTTCTTGTAGCCAGCCTCAAGTGTTGTTCATAATTTTGATTGTATGTAGAGATGCTTACTAGCTTTTGCATTCAATCATATAATTATTGTATACATTTGGGAAAACAGACCATAGGTATTAGGTTATAGGTTATGTAATAAGATTATAAGTCACAATATAGAGTGGAAAGAAATTATGTAAAAATAAATAAGTGAGATATATCTATAAGAAAAGATATGAACTAGGATTGGGATCAGTGTAAACCCATGTCTCTCTGGTACGTCTCTATGGTCAGAAAGTTGCAGAGTTTGATGGGCTATCTTAGAAAAGTGAATTGTCTCTATATCTAAATTTTGTATTTATATACATTTATAATTAATAATTGTCCCTGCACAATTAAATTTGGTTATGGGTTTCTATGTTTAGTTACTAAATATGGCTGCTGCAGCTGCTTTTTCTCTGAAGCTATTGCTCGATATTAGTTAGGCAGAGTTGCAGGAGATGGGCAGTGACAAAACAATAATTTTTATAAATATTTTATTTATATATGATTGTGATGTCTACATTTTCATCGTCAGCGATTGAAAAGAGGTACGATTTATTATTTCTGGTGCATTAATTAATCAATGATATAGCCTTTATTAACATAAAAGCTAAAGGCTACAAACTAAAATTTTTTGGTCTGTTATATGTTTTTTGTTTTGAGTTTCTCTTTTGGTTTGAAAATCTTAGTAGACAACACATGCATTGTTTAAGACACAAAGGCAAGACAAATTTAATGAATATACATAATTATATATTACTTTTTATAAGATATTTCGTATATTTCTATGTAAAAATTCAATATATTTGATATTTTGTGATTACTAATATTTTCATATTTTTTGTATAAATACTTTTAACTAAAATATTTTATTTTATATTATGAAATAGAAATAATATGTACTTTAACGGAGTATACTTTATCTTTTAATTACGTTTGATGAAAGATTAGTTAAAACCCTAGCTGGAGGAGAATTGGGGATTTTCTCGTCTTCATACTAAGCAAACGGCATACAGTTTTCCATTGAAACATGCAAACGTCTCGACGTTTAAAGGAGTCAGAGTAAATTTGAAGGATTGTTAATTTTGACCTCTGCGCTTTCACTCTTTCCAATATTTCTTACTTAGTCCCTACATTATAATATCTTTATAAACTTTCCCATATATTATTAGATTAACAAAAGCATGCTAATCGAGTCAACTCATGTTTATAGACCAAAATAATTGAAGAAAATTATATTATGCTGATCTGTCATCTTTATTATTATTCTTCACAAAACCATAAATGGATAAAAAAAAATAGTTTGAACAAAAATTAAAGATCTAAATTAATAAATAAAGCAAAAGATAGAAGTAGAAGAAGAATAAATAAATAAAACAAAAAAAAAGATGTAGAAGAGGAATCCTATCTTCCGATTAGTTCTGTGGTATAGTAGGGCAAGAAAATCCATAGTTTGCCCCAAGAGCTGCAATTAACAAACAATAATCCAAAAATTAAGATCAAAATTAAATATCACATCAATGTATTCAAAATTGGTATAGATTTTTGATATTACTTACTTGCATTCTTGGACCAAAGAAGTTGAGTATCAATCAATGAAAGTTTCTCATCATCAAGTCGCTTCCAAGTTTTGATTGAATCAACATCTCCCCAACGTCCATACTTATTCATATTAAGCTGAGCTTCAACAACTCTTACTCTTCTTGGCCATCCAACTTTGCCATAACCATGATACCTAAAACATTTAACAAAAGCGTGAGTAACAAATAAGGGTTTAACGAGTAATAAAGCGTGTGTTACAAGTTACCCGGCACCGCCTGCATAGCAAAGGTTAATGCCATGGCGTTCAGCACAGAAGTCATTGATATGGTCGTGACCACTGAAAACACCTTTGACTTCACCTCTTTCAACAAGTTTAGTGAAGAATCCAGAGTTAATTGGTGGACAACATGTTCTCTCTTGTCTAACTCCAGTCATGTCTGACGAATGGTTAAACTGTGCGAATTCCGGCATTGGAATGTGGAGGTAAACCAATCCTGGTGCTGTAGTATTCTGTGGAACCGGCCATCTTTTGTACTCCATCTCAAGCCATTTAGAAGTATGTTCATACCAATTTTGTTGAGAGGTTTTAACCCAATCGTATTGGTAAACGAAACCTTTCTCCTTCACGTAATCTCCACCGTCAAGTAGATAGAGATTGAGAGCAGATTTGAAGAAGAGAGGCGATCCCAAAGGACCATGGACTTCCAGATTGTAATTACCGAAACCGTCGATTTGGTATAACCAACCATTAGGAGGGTTTACTTGAGACAACGTGTTAGGTAGTTTCTCAATGTATTTCATCAATGATTCTCTAGTCATGTCGGATTCTTGATCGTGGTTTCCTAAAATGGCTGCCCATGGAATCCCTGATTCGATCGCAGGAGCAAATGCCATATCCATTGCTGTTGCTACGTGATGGTTCTCACATAGTCCATATACATTGTCTCCTGCGTTAGAAAAAAAAAATATATATATATATTATGTTATATAACTGGGAGTTTGAATTTAAGCATAATTCCGGAGAAATAATACTGACGACTAGTCTGGCTCCGTATTTTCTAGTAAAACATAAAATACAACTTAGTTCAGCGAAAATCAAATTTAAGACTATGGTTTTACCTTTTTCCTAAACTAATATTTATAGTGAAAAAACATTTGATGAAACATATCCAGGTCCAAACAGTCATGGAGATTCAATAGAATCCCACCTAATTTCAGAGAGATAATAGTTTGACTAATAAGGCATAAAACATAGTTTCATTTTCATGTGGTTAAACATAGACATTCATAATATAAATTTGGTTATATATTTATTTATATGTGGTTTTAGTACCGGAGAAGACGATGAGATCAGGCTTCTCGGAGGCAATAGTACGCCTTAAGAAGGAGGTGGTATTGAGATCGGAGCAATAAGGAGCTTCTGCTGGTGATACATCTGTGCATGGGGACGATCTACCAAA
Organism: Lepidium africanum; assembly: GCA_900406405.1. Classification (NCBI taxonomy): domain Eukaryota; kingdom Viridiplantae; phylum Streptophyta; class Magnoliopsida; order Brassicales; family Brassicaceae; genus Lepidium; species Lepidium africanum. The sequence goes on from OVAX01000166.1 coordinate 97,146, forward strand.
ACCATAGTGCATATCTGAGACTTGGAGTATCTTAAACCGACCATTATGATTAAACCGGAGTTGTTTTCTACCGAAGACGTAACCGGAAACCGGAGAAAACAAAAGACTTAGGCAACAGATCAAAGAAACACATAAGAGAAAGAGAGCTACAGTTTTTTGATTGCTCTTCATTTTGCTTTCTGTTACTGAAAAATGCGTTCTCTTTGATGATTCATATATTCTGTTTTCGTTTTGTATATTTATAATGAATTCATTTGATTTTGTAGAAAGATTTGATGTTATCAACTATTTTATCTTCTTATGGTATATTCCAGGATTATTATTTAACCGATTTGGCATACACTTATACATGAAAATGTTAACAGCTTTTTTAAAACTAAATTATCTACTAGTATATCTATTTTATAACAGTTTTTTTTTCTTTTCATAATATTGCATGTCTCCAAATTTGAATATATCTTTTGATTTAGCACGTCATTATTTTTCCTTTTTTTACGGCATTTTGGTTTCTGCATATTATTATTATATTTATTTTTTTGTTAACCTCGTATTATTTATAGTAATGAAAAAACTAACGGTCACTTTTGAACTTGAGCTCTTTTGAGATAGATTTGATGGGATAGATAACATTAAAAAAAGCATTAACAGAAGATTTTCTTCTGAAGTGACACAATTATCATAGGTTCTTGTGACTAGATTGAGAAAATACTGTAAAATAAAATCATTTTTATCCAAACATTTTATAAATTAATAAGTCATGTCATGTTACAGTTCATTGTTACTGTTCGTTGTTACCGTTGTCTTCTTCACGATATAAATATGTAAATCATGCCGTTTGGCTCTTACTCATTCGTTCATTTCATTTTAACTTTAGAGAGCAAAAAGCAGAGAAAATCTCAAAACAAGTTTGTAACGTGAGTCTTTCTCGGAGCAAGAAACAAATCGTTCATGAAGGTTAACGTTGTTTGAAGACGCCATGAAGAAGCCGATGGGAAGAAGATAGTGAACTCTGCATGCATTACCCAAACAAAGAAGGAGCTAAGAAGAAGAAGATGAAGAAACGAAGGAGCTTTGCTGATGGAAGAAGCTGTTCGAGATCACCGAGAAAACAATCGACTGAGAGTGATGTAAAGCGAAAGGCTCGTGTGTATAGAAATTATGAAACATGTCTCATAATCCAGGTCAATTTCCATCCTTTTTTAAGAATTTTTTTTTTTTCCATCCTTTTTAAAATTAATAAATTTAATATCTTTTTAAAACGTAAAGTTAGAAACCGTTTTTTGAAATATTGGTTTTTTTCTTAACTTTTAAAAAATGTTTCAAATTTTGTAAAGCTTTAATATAAGATTTACACAACAATATTAAAACTAAGTGAATTTTGAATTCAGTCATTTGATAATCGGATTTGGTATTGAAGTTTATTGTTAGGTAAATTTGAAATATAAGATTTACACAACAATATTAAAACTAAGTGAATTTTGAAGTTCATTTACACAACAATACCAAATTTTTTTATTGTTAGGTAAATTTGGTATTGAAGTTTCAATTATTATAAATTATTTTGAAATTTTGATACAAAATCTATATAATAATGTGAAAACTATTCGGATTTTGATTTCAGTCATTTGATGTATCATTTAATCGTTAGCAATTTCATAAATTGGATTTTGTTTTTATATTATTATATAGATTTTGTATCATTCAAGATTAAAACTTTATATATAATATATATAATAGGAATTATATACGTAGCAAAAAAAAAGAGTAATTATCCTATTAATCTTATTCTTTAGTAGACTTGATGATTAATTATTTCCATTTCATTTGTTTCAAGCAAATAATGAATGGGAAGGAGCACCTTTGGATGAAAATGATGAGAAATTTCAAAGATGGTGTTGATGGTTTTGATGTAAATAATTATTCATGTAATTAAAATAAAATATTCATGTAATTAAAATAAAATATTTAACAATATTTTATTATTTTTCTGTTCATTAAAATGCTATTTAATACTGAATAATATTTAATTATATTCTTATGGAATATTCTAGGATTATTATCTTGGGCTCTATTATCTAACCAATTTGGCATATTTCTGTTTTTCAAGAGAATTCACAATTATCGCTGAAATTGATTTAACTATTTCTTAATTTTTTTTGATAATTGTTGATTCAAAGTTTCAAACGCACTAACGAGCCCAAATAGAAAGAAGACAAAAACCATACCAATTTACACAGACCAAACCAAACACCAAACCGACACATAATAATGACAGGAAAGGAAAACACCAAAAGATGCCAATAATACACAATTAAAGGATCTCTGGAAACTCTATTGAAAAACAAACTACTCACAGCTACCTCAAGTGTTCTTGTCTTTAGTAGCTTGAAACTTAAACCATGGAATCCACACAGAGGTTGTCTTCTGATATGTTCTATAAGCTTCAGCTCTGTATTCTTGTTTTACCATCCGACGCTCCACAAGTATTGTTACATAGACAAGACAAAGAGTATTGACCAATGCACCTATTAGAGTCCATCCTTGACCAAGGTTCCAAGCAAATATAACCAATCCCCACCACCACAATTGCTCTCCAAAGTAATTAGGATGTCTTGAGTATCGCCACAAACCTGTGTCTAGATTGGGGATTTTAGGCTTTCCTTGCTCCTTGAGCTTTTGGTTTCCGGTTACAAACTCATGAAGCTGTGTGTCCGCAAAGTATGCCATGACAATTCCCGTCGAACAGATTGCTAAGGAAATGAAGTCCCATATGTTTAGAGGCGCATCAACGGAATGGATGACGTATAAAGGTAGACATATCCCAATGAGGAAGATCTGAGCAAAAAGAAAATGAGAAACAGAAAGTATAAGCTAAGCAGCAAAAGAATCTACTCTTTCTCCAAATCATCCTCATAAAGGCAGATAAATTAGAAGCCTAAATAGAGAAAAGGACTCGTAGCAATAGGTCACCGAGATCTTTCCCTCTCTCTAGCTAAATACTTTACACCAAATCTCATGAAAACAAAAACTAAAAGCATTGAATTACCTAAAGAACAGAGGATATAAGTTAAGCAGCCAAAGAATCTACTACTCATTCTCCAAATCATCAACATAAAGGCAGATAACTTAGAAGCCTAGATAGAGAAGAACTCGTAGCAGTATTTCACATAAGTTATCGAGATCTTTCCCTCTCTCTAGCTAAACACTTTACTTCAATTCTCATTAGAAAAAGGTAAAACAAAAACTAAACAAGCTTCTTTGAGGCAAATTATCGAACAGTTAGTAAGCATATATACCTGCTGCGAAACGTAAACTGACAAAAAGGAGAGCCACCACCAGTGTTTCCCGTACTGTTTTCGTAAGTCGTTGAATCTCCAATCTTCTCTAGCACCCCATTCCCAATTTTCCCGCCGGAAATAGTTATGAGTCAACCTAATACTCCAAATCCATGTCAAAACAATGACAACAATAGATCTCGACTTATTGTACTGTCCCAATGGATGCGAAGCAAAGTAATGAACCAACATTACGGGAATCACAGTCCAATACACATCGATCATCTGCAAAATCAGATATTTCAGAAAGAGATCAAAATACGAAACTTTAACATATGGGTAACATTTTTGAGATTATGAATGATTACCCAATGGCTAGATTGAAGTAAACCGATAACCCAGAAGAGCACATTGACGTTAAAGAAGAAGAGAAGATTAGCTAATAGAAGTGGGTGATTTAAACACCATGAGTGAATAGAGTTGAGCTCCGAATTGGAGACTGAAGAGTAATTACGAAGAAAGGATATGTAGAAAACAATAGAAGGAAGTGGAGCAAGGAATGCAACAATGGCATTTCTCAGGTTCCGATTCATTTTTTTTTTCTCGTTGATGTTTTGGTCAATACGAAGGAGGAAGAGAGTGTGATTTAAATAATAAACTGAGCTAAAAAGAAAAAATATCTTTGGGCTTTTGGGTTGTGTTTCTTTGTGGCGTAAATGGGCCCAAAGTGGGTCCACTTTGATCACTGCTATGATTAGAGTCTTACTTATACTTTAGGTGAAAATTAAAATATAAAAAGGTGTAGAAAAAGTATTATTATTTTGTAAAAATGCTAGAAAAGGTAGTAATGAAGAAAATAATTGAAGGATGATTTGTTTATCACAATGATAAGATCTCTGAATTCCGGATGAATAATGTGTTATCTTCTTGCCGGTGTAGGATTCTAGTTTTTCATCTATGAGGTATTTTTATTCGTTTTAGGAGGTTTCGTTACCAATTCTGTTTAGTTTTTTTTTTGCAATATTTTTGATTAGCGGGTTTGGGTTATTGTTTCTGAGTTTCCTCGATTGATCTAGTTAAATTTTTTTTATATTTTCATTGTACCTTCTCTCTTTTGAGCTTAGTTTTTTTAAGATATTTACGTTTTCTACCATTTTTAGTATTTTATTGAATTATTATACCGTTATAATTCGAACAATATGTTTTTTTTATTTTAGTGAAAAAAAAGAAGAAAATAACATCTCTGACTATTGTCAAGATAGAGATAAGATATGATGTATATCAAATTACCTTCTTAAACTCTTAATAATATTATTTGGGTCAAACACAAATTTTTTAAAGTCAAATTATAGTAGAAAAACGGTAAAATGACATTTAATCAGTTGACCGAAATTACTAATCTGGCTATTGACTATTAGAGATTAAATTCACAATGTAATATGTTCAATACAAAATCCAAATTACTAAAGAACAAAATTATTAATAAGTGATTGCGGAGCAGGGACAAATAATGATGATAACGAAGACAAAAGAGTTAAGAGCAATCATAGTGAGTAAATTACATAACTTTTTAAGTAAAAGTGAAGATATATACAAAGAGATAATTAGCGGTACTTGTGGTGACTCTAATTATTAGCTTTGCCGAAAGCATTGGATTCTAGTTTAATCAGATTCTCCAAAATATTTAACAGCTATATATCATAAAAACTTATATAATTGTATATTCCTCTTTTGCATGATTGAATATGATTTAAACTGTGTGGTTTAAGTTTAAAATTACGAAAAATATTTTTTTTTTTTTCTTATGAAAATTGCACCTTTTAAATTTTAAATAATAATAAAAAATACTTTTTTTTAGTGTAATTTCGGTGAACAATTATGTAATATTTATGTGTACCATGTATAAATATATTTGTTTATATCATATGTAATTTTATTATATATGTTCACCATAAATTATATAAGTGTCCACCGTTAAAGAAATTGTGTTTTATGTCCTCATTTCGAATATTCTTTTTTTTGAAAAGATGTATTTCGCAAAATATCGAAAACAGGGTATTTTTAACAATTTAAAACTTAAAAAGGTATTTTCATAATTTTTTCAAATTTAAATGCACAACTATGCATCTTTCTATGTATCAATCCCACTCACCCACTCCTGATCAGAGCCGACTCTGAGCATAGGTCAATGAAAGATTCGCCTAGGGCCCCTAATAAATTAGTGTTTTAGATATGTTTATAAGATGAGAAAATGAACCCTTATTTCCTATATTGTTTAGGACCTTCGTAACCTTAGGACCGGATCTACTCCTATGATTGCAATTGTGATTGTACTAAAGAGCCCAAAAAAATACAAGCCCAATATTTTTTTTCTAAGCATATAAAGTCCAATAAAAACAATTTTTTTTATACTCTATTTTGGTAAATATGTGGGTATAACCCTTCACAAAATCATTTTTACCCACTTTTTAAGCTATTTTGATATTTATTAGATTTTATATTTCTTAGTTCTTACACTCAGTTTGGAAAATTATATATTACAACCTCCCCAAAATCATTTTCACCCACTTTTGAACTTAATTTTGATATTTCATACATTTTATAGTTTTGTTTTTTGCACTAATTTTTGGTAAATTTGTGTGTTATACCCTTATCAAAATCATTTTCACCCAATATTTAATTTATTCTGTATTTAATAACATTTTCTAATTCTTACACTCATTTTTTGATAAATATATGAGTTATAGCCTTTATTTACCCACTTTGTAGCTTATTTTTGATATTTAATAGATTTTATATCTTTTGGTTTTTACATTTATCTTTGGTAAATATATGAGTAATTGCCTTCATAAAATCATTTTTCACCTGACGGGAAAAAAAATCATTTTTCACCTATTTTTTATTTATTTTTGATATTTTATAGATTTTTTTTATATATTTTCACAGTTATACACACGGTTAAGAACCGAACGTTTTGGTTATCTCGGGATATATTGGTTAGTTTTAATGTACCGGATATCAGTTAACCGGGAATTTACTCTGTCCTCCTCCTAAAGGTCACGAGAGAGTGGCGAGAGACAAAGAGGGGTTAATCGCCGTCTTTCTCCGCCGTCTTAAAATCGACCTTCTTGGATTTCGAGACGACGAAGCTTTAGTAACATGTCTGGGAGGTTGCTGAAGAAGGTTCTCAAGGAGCATGAAGACTTGAAACACCAAAACCATCACGATGAAGAAATTGAAGAAGAAGAAGAAGAGGAAGAAGAATCGGGAGCTCGTTCTTCGATTAATCCGTTTGATCTCTTGAACGAAGGTGATGAGGATCCTGACTCCGAGAAGGTCAGTTTCTCGGATTAAACCCCCTTTTTTTGAGGATTAGATGCATGGCCGATTGTAGCAGCTTTGAGTATGTCTATCTGCTGATAACTGCGATCGTAGATTTTGAATTATGTGGTACTTTGAGTTAGATTGAATGCAAATAACGTAAATAGGTTGATCTTAAATTTTTCTGGGTTCTTCTTCTGAGGTCTGGAGCAATCTATTTCCTGTATTCTGCTCATCTTGGATTATTTATGTTTACAGAGTGTTTCAGTAAAAATTGGGTGTGATTGCAGGAGGTAGAGATAGATGATGAGACTTCAGTTGAGAAGAAGAACGAAGATGATGCAGATCATTTGTCAAGAATCGGTGATGATGTACAGTCTATGTCAAAGAATAAGTCAAAGAAGAAGAAAAAGAAGAAAAACAAAGAGAGTGGTTCTGATGTTGTTAAGGCTGAGATCTCTTTGGATGAAACTTTAAAGGAACTTGGTCTCAATGCTAACTCTAAGCAAGAAAAGGTTCACGAGACAAAAGCAAATGCTGATTCTTCGAAAAAGAGTTCTTCACGATATGTGTTGGAAATAGATCCCAAGTATCTAAACCTTGAAAATGAATTGAAGAGAATGTATGGTTCAAAGGCTGTGAGATCATTTGAGAGTGGCACTCAAGGTGGTGGTAGCTCTAGACAAGGACGAGGGGGAAGACGTGGAGTTCATCATATCACAAAGATGGTTCTGATATCTCCAAAGGAGAATTGGGCTCGCTGGGATCGATCTTTCTCAATGGAGTTTCTAGAGACCAAAGATGGTATCAACTACTTTAGGTAACTTTTGTTTTGGGTGAGTGTATAGAATTATAGACATTGTAACCTTGTAAGTCTCATGAATTACTTTTCTTTAATGTATAGATATACCCATTCATCCTCATATGAGCAGGCTCAGAGGGCTTTCCAGGCTGCACAGGCTATCCACGATTTGAATGGTGTAGCAAGTGTCCTTATACATTATCCTTACCATCTCGAGTCACTCATTACTATGGCGGACTACTTTAAGTTTGCTGGTGATCATGATATGGCTGCAGATGCCATTGGAAAGTGCTTGTATGGATTGGAGCGTGCGTGGCATCCTTTGTTCACTCCGTTCCAGGGTAACTGCCGGTTAAAGTTTAACCACGAGACAAACAAGCCATTCTTCACGACGCTTTTCACTCACATGAGAAACATGGATAGGCGTGGCTGTCATAGGTCAGCATTAGAGGTCTGCAAACTATTGCTTTCGTTGGACACGGATGATCCTGTCGGTGCTTTGTTTTGTGTGGATTACTTTGCTTTAAGAGCAGAGGAGTACACGTGGCTGGAGCAATTCTCTGAGGAGTATCGAAGTGACAACTCATTATGGCTCTTCCCAAATTTCTCTTATTCTCTTGCTATAGCCCGTGTTTTTCTTGAGAAGATGGAGTGTTCCTCTTCCTCAGAAGCCACTCACACAGATAGGTCAAGCTCGTTGGATCTCATGAAGCAAGCTTTGATGCTTCATCCGACAGTACTGAAGAAGCTAGTTGACAAAGTACCTTTAAAAGATCAGGCGTGGACAAAGATACTCAAGCATTCTTACTTTCGATCAGATGAATCAAATAACCCTTCCTTGGACCACCTTATCAACATTTATGTCGAGAGGAATTACCTTATATGGAGGCTTCCAGATGTTCAGAAATTGCTTCGAAGTGCTGCTGATTTAGTAATTGAATCATTGGAACGAAACGGAGACGAAGCCAAGGACTGGCTTTGTGCAAGAAAAGAAGCTTTCCCTGCTGAGAATAACCAGTAAGTGATTTCAAATCTCACTTATAAATTTCCTTTCTGGCTAGAGCTAATCACATATGGTTTCAATCTATTACAGGTACTCTCATTTATCAACCCATGATTTCTCCGATTCGATGCCAACTCTCCCACCAGACAATTTACAGAACTTTGTGGCTGATCCAAGAATGGTGGGAGGAGAGCAAATGGCTGCAGGAGGAGGCGGTGGCGGTCACAACCAAGCACCACCACCTCCACGTGATGTGGCAAATCGGAATCCATTGGCTGTGTTATTTGAGTCAATGCTTCCCTGGGTTAATTATGGTGAAGAAGATGATGATATTGCACATGATGCTCAACACCAACCAGACAACAATGGCTAATGTGCTCTTACTAAGGAAAAGAAGAAAAACTGCTACAAGCTTTTGTTGTACAGTGCCATTTTGATGGTTTAGTCTTTGCTACTCCTGAGAGTTGATACTTTCGGTAAATCGGATATTGATAATTTCCAATATACTTGTTTCTAGTGGAGTCATTGACAGCTTTCATTGGTCAAGGCTCGGTTTAGATTAAACCGGTTCAGTGTCAGGTTAAAATATGGCCACGTTTCGCGCGACGATATATTTATCTTCAAAAAGAAAAGTATAGAAAATAAAACTGTACCTTCCTTCTCAGCTATTTGTTTCTCGCCATTCTCGACTAGCTTTGAGCTTTGTAGGTATCGCCTACTTTATCTTTTTGTTCGCCTTCTGTTTTCTTATTTTCTCGAAGACATTAGTCTTCCCAAACTGGAAAAAAAAAACAAAAAGTATTAGAAATTTTGGAGTAAAAAGTAATTTTGTTTTTTGTGGGTCAAAGCCAACTCTGTAAAAGCTTCAGACTTTTTTTATTATCTTAGATAAGCTTTATACATCGAGTGGTGTCAGAAAATGGATCGAATTGCGTCAGCAACTTTCTCTTGTCCTGCGATTTCAACGTCTCGCGTTTGTAGAATTAACCGCTTTGGTACAAGCATTAACACCGATCATAAGAAGACATTCTCAGGTCGAGTAGCTGTAGCTTCTGGAAAGACGACGGCTAAGGTTCGTTCTCTGTACATTTGGCTCTTCTTTATTTTACTCGTCTGAAACAAATGATTTGACTATGTTTCAGTCATAATTCAGGTCGTTGTCGACAATGAACTTGACTTAGAATACAAGAAACATGATTTACTGAGAGCTGTTCAAGACACTCAAAGAGGACTCACTGCCACTTCTGATCAACGATCTGTAATCGAGGAGGCTCTGGTACAGTTATGGTGTTGGATGTTGTTACTGTGTCGTGTTGTAAGAGGAGGAAGTCTGTTTTTTTTAATGAGTATGGATTTGTTAGAAACTTTTCAGGTGACAGTGGAAGGGTTTAATGGCGGTGAAGCCATTGATTTAGTGAAGCTAGATGGAACATGGAGGCTACAATATACATCTGCACCTGATGTTGTTGTTCTTTTTGAAGCTGCTTCAAGATTTCCCTTTTTTCAGGTGGTGATGATGATGATCAGATGATGCAAAGAGAGACTTTTGTTTGGATTTGGTTTTAAGTCTTTGTGGAATTTGATCAGGTAGGGAATATCTTTCAGAAGTTTGAGTGCAGAGATCGATCAGATGGTGGGATCATTCGGAATGTTGTTCAGTGGAGTCTCCCAAGCTTGTTAGAGGTCTCTACTTCTCTTCTTGGAACCCTTCAATTTCACATGTACAGTTACTGTAATGAATTCTTGGCAGGAGCAAGAAGGTGCAACACTTGTTGTTACTGCGAAATTCGACAAGGTCTCTGATCGAAACATCTACCTTCAGTTTGAAGAGGTCAGTTAATTCTCTGCCTTTTGAAGCTTTCAGAATGTGTTGCGCCACAAGAAGAAACCTGAATTCAGTTTCATGGAATTTTTGCAGATAAGTGTCAGAAACATTAACATCAATGAGCAGCTTCAAGCTCTCATCGCACCTGCAATACTTCCACGCTCATTTCTCACCCTACAGGTGAAGAAAGAAAACAAACTCTGTACTACCAATGCATAGAAACCGATACATATCATAGAGGACGACCAAGCTAATAATTCTTTACCAATGTTCTAGATTTTGCAGTATATTCGAACTTTCAAAGCTCAGATTCCAGTAAATGCAACCAGCCCTGGAAGGTAAACATAGGATGACCAACCTATCCTATGTTTTAACTTATATCATATGACTATGGATCCTAAAGATATTCCGTTCCTCTATTGCAGGAGATCTGTAGGTGGATTGTATTACCTCTCGTATCTCGATAATAACATGCTCTTGGGTCGCTCTGTGGGAGGAGGAGGAGTATTTATCTTTACAAAATCTCAACCCCTCGAGCTGTGAGAGTCGTACAAATCTAGAAAACTCTGTTTCTAACTGTATCACAGAGAGAGAAGAACATCATTATATTAGCAGATCTTGTTTATGTACAATATATTCGAGTTTTTAATACAGATCTTATACAGTATAGCAAAATTGTTACTCGGTTGCTTCATTTAAACATGATTTATATTTAACCAAGCAGACTGTTCCAAATTTCTTTAAGAGAAACATAAGCCTGAGGACAAGGAACAGCCTGTAGCTTGGTGTTGCCATCGACCATTGTCTCTGTTACTAGACCAAGTCTCAGCAACGTGCTAATAGCCTTTTCTACTCGCATTTCAACCTGCAAGTTTTTTAGTGAGTCAGCTACAAGGTGTAGTGATGTTGCTATAAGAGTTCAGGATTTCTATACAGACCTTTATTTTGAATGTGTCATACATGAATCTCTCGCATCTATCTCGAACTCCTTGGTAAGACATATTCTGCAGGCAAATAGTTTGTTCATGAGCATCTGTGAACAAACTTGAACTGTCCGAAAATGAGGCATGGCGTTTAGACAAAAAGAGTGACTGGATATGTCTAACCTGATTCTTTCCCGCTTGAAGAATAATTCCATATGTCAACATTGCCTCCTTGTACTGCAAATAGCAAGTAATTGGAACCATATAAGTAAAAACATTTTTCCATATGAAATGGCCCATACATATTTCCGAAAGGAATAAGAATGAAGAAGTGAAGGAAATCTTGCCTGTTGCTGCTCCGAGGCATCTAAAAGAAAATGGACGGAACCAAAGCCACTGGCTAAGGTTTTCTCATAAAGCGTCTTGTTTACTAGCAACTGAAAAGTAGTCAATTGCATAGGGAGAACACTAAATTCCCTTGTAGTAAAAAGAGTATCAGTTTGAGTTTCAACTCACCTGATATCTATCCCATGTTTGCTTGTAACCCAAAACCACTCGTGTTGCATAAATTACCAGAGCAGTGATGGCGATCACATCAAGAAATAGCGCTGATCTGTGTAGCAAAGAGACTAATTTTAACTCTTTGTTTTTGAAAGCGGCATAATAGGAAGAGAATAAGAAATATACGGGGATGATGAGATGTTCTCAAATTTGTAGTTTACAAAGTATGCCGTAAGTCCCAAAATACTAGCAATATCCAGACGAACCTACAAGAGATTCAAAGGATTGGGTCAACAAAAATAACTTAGAAAAAACAAATTGAGTTTACAATGCAACCTCACTTACAGTGTCTATAATGCGAAAGTAAAGCTTCTTATGAGGAAAAATTACCTGTATAAAACAATAAAAACGACGTTAAAAGCTCCAGGAAAGCTCACTGGCAGTAAACAAACATGATGAAACACTCATAATGTAGATGTAATATTCTTACGGGTAAATCTGGAATTGGAATCTTCTCAAATATCTCCAACTGTAATGATGATCGTGTTTCATCTTTATTCCTATCATCTTTCTCACTTGCATCCGTCGTGTAAAGCAAAATTAGTTCTTCAAACGCAGGCTCCTATTCACCGAAGAACAAAAACAAACAGGGTCATCGAAGAAATGTGATATTGTGGCCATAGTAGAATTCCCTCACATGAGAAAGTTTGACAGTGTAGTGCACACTACAGACTGAAGCAAATGCAATTATTTGCATAGAAGATGATTAACCTGCAGAGTTGACGGTGATAAAAGAATGGAAATCGAAGTTTTCATTCTTTTCCAGACATCATTTCCACAAGCTTTCTTTGAAGCAGGTTTCCATATATCACCCAGTGTCATCCTTGATAAGAAAATCGGCCTGGATGAAGAATACATTACGGCTTAGCTCAAAAAATATGGCAATAAATTTTGTGTTTGAACTAATAAATCAATGACTTTCTCAACAAGTGATACAAATACATCTAGGCACTTTCAGACTTATTTAGACTAAGTGAACATATATATATGTAGGTTCATTCGGGAGATTAAATCATGAATACATATATGATATTAACATAGAGGTTCTTCACAATCATCAAATAGAGACCAAAAGAAAATTCAGTGGCAAAGATAGACTGAAAAAAAAGCCACACACCTTAAATAAGGTTCCGAAGCATTACTATCATTAGCTAGCTGAGATGGTGTTTCATAAGCAGGAGAAATGAAACCAATCCATCCGAGCAACTTTCTGAATAGCTTCGCGCGAGGACCAACAGGTGTCAGAAGCCCCTCATATCGACTGACCGCCCTTTGTGCTGCTAACCGCATGGGGAGGACGGAACCTGCAACGAAACCCTCTTCCAAGAAACTATCAGAAGTTTGGTCGAGATATGATTCCTTAAAAAGAGATAGCTCCTTCAGCCAAATTTTCATTCTCGCAGACAAGTCTTGCATTTCTTGAGTATTAGAAGCCTCACTTAAGGCCTGTTCATGAAATTCGAAGACAAATGTTATTCAAGTTTTAGAACTAAAAACGCACAAAGGTCTTTGAAAGTAGTAAACCTGCATATATGCAATAAATGTAAATTTTCCCATGATCATGTAAACGTAGTATTCGCCTAATTATATAGGAGTCAGACCTTGTTTATCAATTTTCCAACATTCCTCAAGGGTTTTGCAATAGTGGAGAAGATTCCTTGTAGAACTTTAGACTGGATATAATCTAACTTCTCCACAAGTAACAAACCCTTCTCCTTCTCAGTTGTATATCCACGCCTACAAAGAAGATTTGATCCAAAGCAAATTCTTTATACCTAACTAGACAGCCCAGTGGCAAGAAAAAGAAGAACTAGATAGACGACACAAAAGATAATACATTTACCTAAAGACAATAGCATTGGATTCTGATGCCTTCTTCCAGTCAACGTATACAGGTAAAGTAAGAAGGTAATCTGTGTTCAGAGCCGAAGTCAATGCTAAATCCCTAGCTGAAAGCTCTTCAAAACCAGCATTGTCAAGGAGCTGAATGAAAGAACGCTGGAACCGGGTTGCAGCAGTTACACTGAATTCGAATATCGTCAAGTTATATTCAGACTTTCATAACACAGAGATTCTCAAATCTGTAAATCTGTTCTATCAATGCAAATACATGTTTTCTTCCTTCGAAATTCGCCAAAAATACCAGAATAATTCTAATACCTTTCAGCTGAACGTCTCTTTGCATGTTTGCCAGAGGAAATTAAAAAGTTCCAAATATCAAAACCATCAGCCAAAGGGAATGATAAACCGTCGTATCCATTAACATTCCTAGGTTCAGATCTCTTGTTATTCGAGTTAAGTTCCTCCTCTGAGTTAATTTCTCCGTCACTATCTTCGTCACTCGATGATTCCCCACCACTATCTACCTCCTCCAGGGATTGAGTAGCGACAAAATCCGCTCTCATTTGCTCTAAAATCCTCTTGTGTTCCGCATGAAGAATGGAATCTAAGCACCTAAAGAGTTCAAATAACAGGTTAATAGAGATTCCAATAAGCAACTATGGTTTTGAGTATTATCATCAGCTTACGAGGAAAGAAGAAGGAAGATATCAGCATCTCCATCTTGGGAATCGAAGAGCATCGTTACAATACCGTTAACGAGATCAGATTTCGAGACATTGATGTATTTCTCACGAGGAACATGAATACTTGAAATTCCTTCCTCCTCCTCCTCCGAATCGTCGTTATCATCAGCTCCTCTTTCAAATCCATCTTCAATCGGAGGAACCTCATCTTCTATCTTCCAGCCACCGCCATTTTTAAGCTCAGTTAAGCTACCGATCATTCGCTCCGACTCTCCAGAGACTACATCAAGAGGTGAAAACGTTCCCGCCTCCGTAAGTCGGCAACGAACTAACCGACGACGTAAAGGCGGCGACGGTTTAGGTAGCGATGGAAAAGTGACGAAGCTACGAAGAGAAAACATATCGGATCTGAAACGAGAGATTCAGAACACATTTGCAGAAGATTAGTGACCATTGAAGAAGAAAAAGAAGCCGGAAATTAGATTTTGATTTTACTTTGCTCAGTTAACGAATAAAGACGAAATCGTGAATTAACGGCTCAAAACGACTCAGACGCGGCCGTGCATTTAACCGACCAAGAGTTTTATGGACCGTCCACATGTTGACTTTTCAGGTTTCAAACTCTCTTTCTCGCCTAGAGTCTCCCAAACGAAAAAACCTCTGGTTCCTTCAGAGGGTCTGGTATTAATTAGCAAGTTAATTATCATATGATAAATTTTGGATACTAACCGATATTAATAGGCTTTTGTAACTTTTGGATTACAGGAGAATGCAGATAACTGAAGCCTTCAAGTTGCAGATGGAAGTTGAGAAACGATTGCACGAGCAACTAGAAGTATGCTTTTCCATGCTATATACTTGAGAAAGAATATGGAAAACGAAATAATACATCAGAATTTTAGTGGAGCAGTTAATTTGCAACAAATATGAGGTTCTTTTATGGCTATTTTAGGTGCAAAGACAGCTGCAACTAGGGATAGAAGTACAAGGGAAGTACTTGAAGAAGATAATTGAAGAGCAACAGTGACTGAGTGGAGTCCTTGGCGATCCTTCAGCTCCAGTAACAGGCGAATCAGATCCTGCAACCCCTGCCCCAATCGGCCCAGTAGCCCACCATTCTCTAAACCCATCCAAAAAGTTTTAAATAGAAACGGCAGGATGTGCTCGGGTATCGTACATAAACGGCACGCAAACAAGGTTATATAAGGCTCGTGCTTTATATCTGAGACCGGAGACGAAACCGTCCTCGAAAGCCATTTCTCGAAGAAGCGAAAAGCCGTAAGCATTTGTCTACTCCTATAACTCTCTCCCAAATTTCAGATCTCCTTGTTATTAGATCCACATCCGACCTTTATCAAGGATCATCATCAATGTTAATAGATTTGTGTTCCGAATTCTCATTATAACGTCTCTTTGAATTGTTGATTGGCCTCGTCTCTAGGTTGCTAGTGGTAGACTTTCTTAGGATTCTTTGATGTTTGTAGTGATAACTCCTAATTAAGATAGAAATTTATGTTAACCATATATATTTGCTTCACTTGAATAGGGAATCGCTTAATTTGTATGAATGCAAAGAGAGTAGTGTTTGTGACGGTAGGAACAACGAGTTTTGATGCTCTTGTCAAAGCAGTGTTGAGTCAAAAGGTTAAAGACGAGTTGCAAAAGAGAGGATTTACGCATCTTCTCATTCAAATTGGTCGCGGAATCTATATTCCAACTAAGGTTCTTTTTCATCTTTACTATAAATTTCAAGTTACAATTTGAGTTTCTCGTGATCTTATTATGTTCTAAGTTGTTCAAATTTCCTTATCGTTTTGCAATTTATGTTGCAATCAGAATTCTTTGGATATCAAAACTCTAATGTTTGTGTATATGCTTTTCTTTCTTTTACATTACTGATTTAATGTGATGGAGCAGATGGATCATTAGTTGTGGATTACTTCACATTTTCCTCGAGCATTGCAGATTATATTCGATCTGCATCTCTTATAATTAGTCATGCTGGTAAGTTGTTGAATACTTTCTTTATCCAAATGCTTCAATGTCATCATCATTCATTGACACTCTCAATGATTGCAGGATCTGGAAGCATATTTGAGACATTAAAGCTAAGGAAACCGTTGATTGTGGTAGTGAACGAAGATCTAATGGACAATCATCAATGTGAATTAGCTGAAGCTCTTGAAGAGAAGAAGCACTTGTACTGTGCTCGTCCTCACACGCTTCATCAAGCATTGATGAAAATGGAGTTGGATTCTCTGGTTCGGTATACTCCAGGGGATGGAACACTAGTTGCTCCTATAATCCATTGGTTTCTTGGATTCCCTGATGATTAAACAAACACATGAAAACTGATAAGTCAAAATAAAAGATGGAATCTCGTAAGAAAAACAAAGGAATCTCAAGAAGAAAAAAGAAAGAAAGAATTTCTATTTGGCCCAATGATTATAATGGGCCTCATTATGGACCATTCAAACCACGTGCGATGCACATGCGGTGTAGTAATTAAACTATTGCTAATTGAATTAGATTTGGTAGTAATTGAGGAGGAACATTCAAAAACCGACAAACACAGTAACACACACTTGTCATGTTCATATCTGTTAATAATTATATCCTCTAATAATCCTCCAATAAAATGTCATAATGAATTTATTTAAAATAAAATGAAAAGGGCAGTATCTTTGTCAGACTAATTGCAGAAGAATATACATTAATTCCTAAGATTTCTTCTATGTGACGTAAATCAATTTATTACCAAAAAGTTATTAAGCCTTTTATTTCGCTATCACACATGCACTAAGTAAAAGATTCGTCCACTGAAATCTATTTATTACAACTCAAATTTTCAGAGCTTGTGAAGACGACGGAGATGAAGAGTGTGTTGCGGATTCTTGGCTGGATTTGGCTGTGTGTTGTCGTTGTGAGTGGATCTAGCGATGGAATTGAGAAAATGAGAGATACTTACGATGAGATCTCGTTACTCGAGAGTCAATTGGTGGCTACAGATTCTTCAAATCTTCTCATGGTGCCTCTTACTCTGATTCAGAAAGCTGGCTCTACAGGAGCTTGTAGGTTCTCTCTTTCTCTCTGTATCTCTAGTTGTTAGTTCATATCTGATTTTGAGAATGCCATGAGTTAGTTCATACTTGAAATTGAATTTCCTTGATAAGGTTTTCTGGGATTCATTAGTACAAATCTAATAGATTGGTAAAGACCAATTTGATTAAATACCAATACCCTGAAGCTTGGAATACTGATGTTACGATTTAGATGCCTCAAGCTTTGTTCATATGATTAATGCCTGAGTCTGAGTCTTTGTTTTGATGCAGTGTGTCTAGATGGAACATTACCTGGTTATCATATACACAGTGGTTCTGGATCAGGTGCTAACAAATGGCTTATTCAACTCGAGGTAATATATAGTCTTTGTTCTGAATATTGAAAATTCATATTTAACTTTTCTTCTTCTGTTCTCTGATTTATATAATTGGTTTACTTGTCTTGTAGGGAGGAGGATGGTGCAACACACGAAGGAGCTGTATTTTCCGGAAAACCACTCGCCGTGGTTCATCAAAATTTATGGAGAAAGTTTTGGCATTCACTGGTATTTTGAGTAACAAAGCTAATGAGAATCCTGGTTAGTCCAAGCTACCATCATGCATCACTCTATGCAAAGCTTACACATTGTTTAGCAAAGACTTGAGTATCTTCACCTGCATTGATTCTATACCTTGTTGCAGATTTCTTCAACTGGAATAGAGTCAAATTGCGTTACTGTGATGGTGCATCTTTCACAGGTGATAGTGAGGATGAGGTTAGTCACACTCCTTTATAATAATCACTTCTCGTAAACTTAAGGTTTAACTAGTTACTATATTACTTAAATGGATATTATAATGTCTTTGATTTAGAGCTCGCAACTTTACTATAGAGGACAACGGATCTGGAAAGCAGCTATGGAAGAATTACTGTCTATAGGCATGCAGAAAGCGGAGCAGGTTTTGCATTTGCTTTGAATTATCAGCCTCTCAAGTTACTGCAGTTTTCTCTTGCTTTGATGTTTGAATCAGCTGCAAGTAAATTTCTATTGCAGGCTTTACTTTCAGGATGTTCAGCTGGAGGTTTAGCTTCCATCCTGCACTGTGATCAGTTCAAAGCACTTTTTTCGGGTTCTACGAAAGTGAAATGCTTAAGTGATGCTGGAATGTTTATGGATGCGTAAACCTCTTCAACTTAAACTTTCTTTCTTGAGATCTGATCGTTAACTCTGCATTGAGCTTAAAACATAACAAATTTAAATTGAAAATGTAGAAAGGATGTCTCTGGAGGCCACTCGCTTCGTAATATGTTCCAAGGTGTTGTTACAATACAGGTAATCTCAGAATCAGAGAATTTCTTGTTGTGAGGATCACAAGTATTTCATTCTATTTACAATACTGCAATTTTTATTGTTTCATGTCAAATTCTAGCATCTCCAAAAGGAACTGTCCACTACTTGTACAAAGCATTTGGATCCAACTTCGGTATATTTCTCACTTTATGAATAACACTCACTAGTCCATTAGCAAAGTTTGCATCAGAAGGGACTCTACCATCTACAACCTAATCCTTGTGTTCTGTTTCATTTCCTCAGTGCTTTTTTCCCCAGAACTTAGTT